>CM044009.1:55868346-55870846 GCA_024085815.1 Flaveria linearis
TCTAATTAGTTTTAACACTGATGAATTTTGTAAGATTATTGATTCTGTTCAACCAAACATTGTGTATTTTGCAACGAGAACGACTTACACATGATGAAGTTGGACCTCATGTGGGAAGGTGCAGAAGATTTATCAGTGCTTTTTGGTTCGTCATGACCCCAACTATGTTGTTAGTGCATTATTTGTCTACTCTATTTAGAACTGCATTGCATGAGTTATCATGAAAAATTAAAAATAGGTGTATATGTTTGTTAATCATATGCTGACTATATATGTTTTCGGTGTTTCCATATTGCTGCCATGTTTAGTGAGCATGTTATTTGCCATTTTTAGTGTACATGATATGCCACTATCAAATGGTAAAAAAAAGGTAGCTTATTTTGGGTAAGGCAGAGTATCAGGTCTTTCATTATAAGCCATGGTTATATACCCTTTCTCAATATTTATATTTGGTGTATCATATTCTTTTATTGTTCCAAGTTTCCTTAAATGACAATCTTTACTAAATTCATTACATGACTCAAATAATATTGCATTTACTTGTAAAATGTGGGGGATAAGAGCTATTGATATGAATCATAATATATTTTATGGTGGGAGGACATATGAGACTGAAAGGCATAAAGAACTTTATAAATAGATTTTATAACAATGGAGCATATGGAACGGCTTTAAATAGATTTTGTGTTCAGGTAGCAGTTCCCCTTACTGTTTATGCAAAGTAGGCCGGGTTAGATCTCTCAAATAAAAGCCAAATAAATTTGTTAAGTTACATTGTACATCTTTTGAATGCCTAATTGAGTTCATTTTGGTATTTTTCTGTTGTGTTGAGTGGGTACTAATTGAACCAGAGTTGATTAAATTGAGTTGGGTTAACGTGCCAAAACTATTTGTCTATATTTTCCCAAATATTAACTACAATTATGAGAAGGAGAAAATGCATGAAATTGAAATGAACTTTATATTTTCCCCTTATTTGGGTGGTTTATAACGGTAAGCAGTGGTATGCTTAATTATCTTCGATTAGCATGGTGACTAAGGTGTGCTTAATATTGCTTTATGAAGTTTTTAGATTGTTTAATTATTTTCTTATGTGTTACAAACTAGAATCAATGTATTTCTGATGTACTCAGTACTTTAGATTCTTTATACTAGCATTTTCAAAAGAACATTATTCATGGTGTTGAAGGGTTTATTGAGTTTCTTCACTAATCACAGCAAAGGATGTTTGGATGTTTGTTTTGCAAAGTGTTTAGTTAACAGTGTTTGAGATTGGATTTGTTGATTATTTAGGATCAAACAATAAAAATTGAAGATACATGCAAGAAGAAAACATAAATTTGCATCTTTCTGTTACCTTGAATACTGACTTTCCGATCCTTGTTGTTCAAGTTGCTATTATCACTTCAATAAGCACATTTAAAATCCCCATAGGAAAGATTTCGGTTGGGTTAGGTGGAAGGTTTGATGCAACGAATGTGGTATGCAAAGATATGGCGTATGCACTATATTAGATTGTAACTTCAAATAGTTATATGGATTTATCTAGGTGTTGTGCATGAGTTTTCAGGTTCAGGCACCAGTAAGAATGCAACTGCTTCAGAAATCAAGAAAGCATACTACGGGGTTTGTATTTTTTTTGAAACCATTATTTCTTGATCTTTCTTCAGCTGTAATTTGGTTTCAAATGAATGGAACTATTCATGTGCATTGATTTTGTGTTCTTTTGTTTGTCTTATAAAGTTGTTGTCAACTTATAATTACTGAGTGATGATTTTTTTTTAAATATATATTTGGCATTTCTAGCTAGCAAAGAAGTGGCATCCAGATGCAAACAAAGATGACCCAGAAGCGAAAACTAGATTTCAAGAAATTTCAAAGGCATATGAGGTATTAGGTTTGTTTAATGTTAATCAAACTATACAATTTAAGTTTTTATCAGAAAGTGTATATAATTTTAATTTAACACTTCTCTTAAATTAGTCCCTCCTTTATTTTGCATGTTCTGAAAGACGAGAATAAACGAGCAGATTATGACCAGGTTGCGATATGCATTTTTTTTTTACAATATACCTTTGGATTATTGATTCTTGCTGTTGTATTTACATTTTCTCTATTGGATTAATGCTTCTATAGGTTGGCCATGCAGCTTATGAAGCAAGTGGTTATCCATCAACTGCTTATTACTATGGAGGTACTTTGATACAAATTCATATGTAGATTTGAGATGTTTTAGATTTTATATGTTTAATTTCTATCAAGTTTGTTACCATATGTTTTTATTTAGTTAAATATATGTTCAATTATTGCTTATCTTGTTTTAGGTTTTGATGGTACTACCAATGATTGGAATGACTACTCAAGATATGTAAATCCTGAGGGAGTCGATATGTCTCATGTAAGATTTTTTGTATAATCTGTTTATTTATATTTAGTTGATGGCTTTCACTATCTTTAAAGATAACAATTGGTTTGTTTTATTACAGGGAGTTTATGGTGA
>CM044009.1:55875846-56180846 GCA_024085815.1 Flaveria linearis
TTACATTACAAAACTTCTATTTATACTAATCTATAAAGTTCTCACGTGACTAATAGTTTCTAGCGCGATTAACAGGTTTTCGTGCGAGAAGGAAGTTATCGCACAACAACTTTAACTTATCGCGCAGCTAGATCTTCTTATCTTAATTAGATTTCTCGAGTCTCTAGGTTCAATCTCTACAATATCCCCCTATGTCACACCCTCAAAATCAATGTGCGGGGTTTTGCAGCGAGTCGTGTGAACAAACCAGGATCCCAGTAATTAGTTACTCAGAACGACACTATATACAACTTATAAAATAAATCAGAGTTTGAAACTTTAAACATTTTTGAAAGCGTTCATAAATAGTTTAAACTCAAAGTACTGAAAATGTAAATTGGGAAAAGACGTGCCAAACCGTAAAGTAACCAAATTAATTATTTCAAAGTACTAATGTTTATCAGTTTTAAAAATGCATATGAGACCCGTGAGTGCTCCTACGGTTGCAGTCAACCTCGACCTGAGAATAGCATACTAAAAGAGTCAATACAATGGTTGGTGAGTTCAAGAGTTTGCGTGTAACATAGACAGTAATAGTTAAATAAACATAAGTAATGTGCTGAACCAGATAGCTAATCTAGTTTCACAAATAGTAAGTATAGTGATTTCACGATCGATGGTGACATGTGTTTTGTTTGTTTTCCTACCATCACACCCTACCAAGTTGTGATGATGTTTGTGTTTAGGACAATATTGCACCTGTTTGACCTCGAGTCATACAGGTGGGGCTTGTCCGGCCTAGTACTACTACCCAACATTTCCTGCTAGTTACAAGTATTAATGATCCGAAAGTATAAGGACTTTCATGGTAATGCTACACTGCCTTATACAAGAACAACTTATCTATAAAAGCGTTTGTAAAGAAAACAATATACTATCCCCCTCAAAGGAAGTTAGTAAACAGTGGGGCATGAAGTCACGTGATACGCAATGAACAACACGCGTAGGCAATTAAAGAGTGAGAAGACAACCCTTCAAAGGTTATCTAGATCACGTGAGTTTGTAAGTGTACTAGAGCAGAATTGTTGAATAGACCAAGTGCTTAAGATAACACATTGACCTATATGGTTTAGAAAGAAGACATAGTTGACTAAGTTGAGCCATTAACCCGTTGGTGACATATTAGTTTCAATCCTATTTAAGCAAGTGTAACAATGCATCATACATGAGATAACCATACAAGTAATTCACGTATATCACATCATCAACTCTAGTTCTAACAAGATTCTTATACTATTTCAGATTAGCATAATCGCATTGATCATAAGATTCATGTTAACCAACATTCATAACAATGATCAATTTCAATCCTAACATGACTTCCTAATCACACATAATAATCCATGTTGTACATCTTTAGTCTCATCAAAATCAGCATTTATCATGCACATAATCGGTATAAAACATCATACTTGTATTCTTGCACACTTTCCAAGAAACCTAGATTTTCCAAGTAGTTCATCAACCATCCAATTAACCCAATTAACACAATCCAATACACTAGACATCATCAAATAACATTCTAACATGATCCTAGAATCATAAACATATCTAACACATAATATCCAATGATCTTCCAAATTAAGTTTCTTTTGGGAAGTAACATCCCAAGGTCAATCTAACACTCAATTCTTTCATGAATTCATCAATAACATACCTAATCAAGTCTGCTAACATCTAGACATGACCAACATCATCAAATTATCATAATCCACAAATCTCATATCCAAAAGTTTCTACTAATGGTAAGATATGAACTACATGATCAATTCATGGATTTCATGCACAATAATCATAATCCAATGTTCATACAACTTCCTTAACACCATAACATCATCAATCTATCATCAATCATCAAGTCCATGCACAAAAGTTACTATATTGGTAAGGTATGAACTACATATCAAAACCATAAATTTCTTGTATAATCCACGTAAACTAACATCAATACAGTGTAACTAACATTATACAATCATTAAACAACACAAATTTTGAATTTTTATGAAATCAAAGTAGGGTTTGGCCAAAACACCAAAAACCATGAAAAACACTAAAAAATCAAAACTTTAATCGTGTAATTGCCAAGATTGGACTTGCTAACGTCTTGTAATGCTTGAAACAAATCAAAATCGATGCTTGTTGCTTGTTCTTGATCAAAAATCGCAAAGGAGAGGGGTTTTTGGGAGGGTTGCGGGCCAATGGAGGTGGGGAATCAGGGTGGGTTATTATGTTAAGTTTTAGTTTTAGTAATTACACTTAACCCCTATTATTTATTTTATAAAAACTAATCTTTTTGAACACTTTTAAAATAGTTTAACAATAAAATATAAACATTATTAATCAACAATAATAATCATATACATTCTCAATTAATCACCAACACAGAAATATACATATATATACATATATATATATATATGTGCATATATATATATATGTAGATAGTATATATATATGTATATATAAATATATATATATATCTGTGTATGTATAATATTTTATATATATCTATCATATATATAATATATATATATATATATATATAATTTTACAAATAATATTTAAAATCCAAAATTCATAAATCACATAACCACAAACTAGCAATCAACATTATTAGTTAAGTCATTTTTAATTATCATATTAGTTGTTACTAGGTCACTAACGTTCACTGACAACTAGTGTGTAGTCACGACACGTGTATGCAAGACTTAACGGAACTAACGGAGTTTGGTAATGGAAAATTAGCGGATGGCACATTATCACCATGTTAAAACAATTTTCATCTTGAAAATTACGTTATTGTTGTGTTACATCATTGGTCTATTGGATGGCATAAAAAGATCGTGTGAGTTTGAGTGAGTTGTCACATTATCCCAATGTTGAATGAAATTTCGTCCTGAAATTTAATCATTACCTTCGCTGGTAATAGTTGCTGGTTCAAACAGGTGAGGATACTTGAGCTTCACCTGATCCTCACGTTCTCACGTGAACTCGGTCCACGTTTTGAGTTCCAGCAAACCTTGACGATAGGGATCTTGCTTGTTTCAATGTCTTGACCTCTTATGTCACACCCTCAAAATCCACGTGCGGAGTTTTACCGCGAGGCGTGTGAACAAACCAGGATCACAGTCAATAGTTACTCGAAACGACTCTATATGCTACGTTTAACATAAATCAAACCAGAGTTCAAACTTTAAAATCGTGCGGAAGCGTATAGTAGATAAAACAAACCAAAACATGTAAAAGTCGTATGGCAAAACAAGTGCCAAAAAAATATTTTAAACCATAAACATAAGACGAGTAATTATGTTTGAAGTTTAAATCTCTAAAATGCATGCTGACTCGTGTAATGCTCCTATCTGCAGTCCAGATTAATGACCTAAGAATAGCATACTAAAAGAGTCAACACAATGGTTGGTGAGTTCAAGAGTTTGCGTTAAACATAACAGTTTAACAATCGCGATATTATAAGCATGTGCATTGCAATAGATAGCTAGTCTATAACAAATAGATATTAATACATAGTGATTTCACAATTGAAGTGACTGTGTTATGGTTTGCCTCCTGTCACGACTTTACCATATCGTGACAAATATACATAGGACAAATTGCCCCGGTTGACCTCGAGTCACACAGGTGGGGCTCGTCAGACCCAGTAGTACTACCCAAGTTTCCCCCTATCCAATACTAACAATTCAAAAGTGTGAGGACTTTATCATGGTAAACAGCACTATATTAATATCATACACATCTTAAATAAAAAAAGCGTTGTAAAGTTACCAGTATGCTATCTCCACCAAAAAAGATAAGTAAAACGGTGGGGCATGAATCACCTGATACGCGTGATAGGTAATTAAGGCTTAACTTGACAAGAACGAGTGGAAAGACAACCTTCAAAGGTAATCTAGAACACACAAGTACATAAGTACATGTACACACAAAAATCTAAGGGAAACCTAAGTGTTCTACAAACAAAGAACTCAAGGTTCTATAAAGACAACATACATGTGACCTAGTTGACCCGTTCGTTGGTGACATTATGTGTTGTAAACCATTTAAATAGACATGAGCATGTACCAGTGTATCCAATACAACTAGTGTACCATATAAAAGGTCTGATCATGCATAACCCACTTATATGACCTATAACCATGAACTAGCATATAGGGGTCAATACAGATAATCTACCAAATAACCATCCATACCTAGTTACTAGTCAACATACAAACCCATACATGGTCATCAAAGTGCATAAATCATATAACAACCTAATAAACATTCCATACCACCAAATTAACAGGTTCTACCACATTAAACATCCACAATAAGCATTCTAATATGATCCTAAGCCATGAATAAGTCCAATTTCCAATATCCAATGTTCATCCAAAATAAGTTTCCCTTTGGGAAAGTTTATCCCAAAACCTACTAAACCCCAAGGTACATACAATTCTTCATAATATACTATTTCAAGCTCATAACAACATCCAAGCATGATCAACAACATCAAACCAACCTAATTCATCAATTCATATCTAAAAAAGTTTCTACTTTTGGCAATATATGAACAACAACATCCAACCTAAGATTTCTAGCATTCATAGCATCAATCTAGCATTCATATCATAATCCCAATGTTCATACAACATCATTAACACCCTAATAACACCAATTCATCCTTGAATTATCAAGTTCATACACACAAGTTACTATTTTTAGTAACCTATGAACAAAGTTCTCAATTCACCAATTTCTTGCATGATTCACGTTCCTAGCATTCATACTAACTAATTAACATCCAAACAACATCAAACACAATCAATTCCACAAAAGCCCCAAAATTTTCGAATTAGGGTTCATGTATATCAAGTTTCATAATTAATCAATCAAAAGTGTTGTTTTCTTGCATAATCACTCTAAACAACATACATACAACCTAACTAACATGTGAACAACATCAAACATCAAGATTTCAGCCTATTGAACATTAATCTCGCAGCAGGGTTCGGCCAAGATGAGAAATCATGAAAAAACACGAAACTAACCTTCAATTCACGTGTATACTTGTCAAGGAAGGTCCAAATCGCGTTCTAGTGCTTGGAATCGATCAAAACCATGAAGATTTGAGTGTTGTAGGCTGAAAATCGCAGGTTGGGGAGGGAAGAAGCTGCAGGTTGGTCAATGGTGTTTGGGTGGGTTTGGGTGTTTTATTTTAACCAATTTACAAGTACACCCCCCTCTAAAACTTCCACTTTGTATTTTTTTTAAAAGTTATTTTTTAACTCTATGTAATGTGTTTTTAACTTAACATATAAACTTTAAACTAATGGTAACCCTTAGATATTTTATTTTGTAAAACACAAGACATACGAATAACACACGCGTTTCCGCGTTACTCGATAAAATTCTCGAATAGTCTTTAATCGCGTAACACATAAGCATAACACAATAATCATCTAATCAAGTAGATTATTATTAAATTAACATTATTAATTATTATTAGGTCACCAACGTCAAACGACAACTACTGTGTGCTTACGACGCGTGTATGTAAACTTAAAACGGAACTAACGAAGTTGGTAACAGAAAATCACCGGATGTCACATTATCCCCATGTTGAAAAAATTTCGTCCCGAAAATTGCGTTACATGGTGAGAGTGTTCCATCACACGGTGAGAGTGTTCCATCACACGGTGAGTGTTTCCATCACTGGTCTACTGCATTGGCCACGCGAAATCGAATCGAGTGAGTTTTGGATGAGTTGTCACATCATCCCCATGTTGAAAGAAATTTCATCCCGAAATTTAAATCAATACCTTTGTCTGCAGGCATCGTCTCGAACAGTTGAGGGTACTTAAGCTTCATTTGATCTTCACGTTCCCATGTGAATTCCGGTCCACGTCGCGAGTTCCAACGAATTTTGACTATAGGTATTTTGCTCTGCTTAAGTGTTTTCACCTCTCGATCCATCACCTCGACTGGTTCTTCGATAAAGCACAATTGGTCATCCACTTGAACGTCTTCTAGTGGCACAATTAGTGTCTCATCCGATAACACTTCTTCAGATTTGAAACGTGAAACACATTGTGGACTCCACTCAGTGAATCAGGTAAGGCTAATTGATAGGCCACTGGACCTATCCTTTCCAATACCTCAAATGGTCCAACATACCTCGGTTTAGCTTTCCTTGCATGCCAAACCGAACTACGCCTTTCCATGGTGAGACTTTTAATAAGACTTTGTCACCAATTTGAAATTCTAGAGGTTTTCGTCTGTTGTCAGCATAGCTTTTCTGTCTATCTCGCGCTACTGCCATACGATTCTGTATCTGCATAATCTTCTCAGTGGTTTCATGTATTAGCTCGGGACCCGTTAGTTGACTATCACCAATTTCAGCCCAGCAAACCGGTGATCGACACTTTCTTCCATACAAAGCCTCGAAAGGTGCTGCCTGTATGCTAGTGTGATAACTGTTATTATAGGAGAATTCCACCAAAGGCAGGTGAACTTCCCAGTTGTTCCCGAATTCAATCACACAAGCACGCAGCATATCCTCCAAAGTCTGTATGGTACGCTCACTCTGACCGTCAGTCTGTGGATGATAAGCAGTACTCATATCCAATCGTGTACCCAGAGATTTCTGCAGTGACTGCCAGAAGTGTGATGTGAAACGAGCATCGCGATCAGAAATAATCGAGATCGGTACACCGTGTCTGGAAACGATTTCCTTAAGATACAATCGGGTTAGTTTCTCCATCTTGTCTGTTTCCTTAATTGCAAGGAAGTGAGCGGACTTGGTCAATCGGTCTACAATAACCCAGATTATGTCACAACCAGTACTAGTCCGGGGTAATTTCGTGATAAAATCCATAGAGATTTGTTCCCATTTCCACATTGGTATCTCGGGTTATTGTAACAGTCCAGATGGTTTTTGGTATTCCACTTTGACTTTTGAACAGGTCAACACTTGCTCACATACGTAGCTACATCCCGCCTTCATATTAGGCCACCAATAGTGCGCCTTTAGGTCGTGATACATCTTGTCAGATCCAGAACGTATGGAGTATTTAGGCTTGTGTGCCTCGCTCATAACCAAATCCCTCAGATTTCCATAAACAGGCACCCAAAGTCTATCCGTGAAGTACCGAATTCCATCCTCTTTCACTACCAATTGCTTATCCATTCCCCGTAATGATTCAGAACCAATATTTTCCTCTTTCAAGGCTTCTATCTGTGCTTCCCTAACTTGTTCGGGTAGTTGAGTACTAATTCTAAGTTGTAAGGCTCGCACCCGCCTGGGTTTAACTATTTCTTTTCGGATTAAGGCATCGGCAACTACGTTCGCCTTTCCAGGATGGTACCTGATAGCGCAATTATAATCATTCAAAAGTTCTACCCAACGTCGTTGCCTCATATTCAACTCCTTTTGCTCAAAGATGTGCTGAAGACTCTTGTGATCGGTATAGATAGTACATTTGGTACCGTACAAGTAATGTCTCCAAATCTTCAAGGCAAAAACTACTGCACCCAATTCCAGGTCATGGGTGGTATAGTTCTTCTCGTGAACCTTCGGTTGTCTCGAGGCGTAAGCTATCACTTTGTCGCGTTGCATCAGGACACAACCCAATCCTTGAATGGATGCATCAATATACACCACGAAATCATCTGTTCCCTCTGGTAGTGCCATATCGGTGCACTACAGATTTTCTGTTTTAATAGCTGAAAAGCCGCCTCTTGACTTTCACCCCATTTGAATGTCGTTCCTTTGTGGGTTAAAGCTGTGAGAGGTTGTGCAATCTTAGAAAATCCCTCTATGAATCGTAGGTAATATCCAGCTAACCCCAGAAATTGCATTATCTCGCTCGGTGTTTTGGGTATAGCCCAATTCTTTATTGCCACAATCTTGGCAGGATCAACATGTATACCCTTCTCATTAACGATATGACCTAGGAACTGCACTTCGCGTATCCAAAAGTCACACTTAGAGAATTTAGCGTACAGTTGCTCATTCTTCAGTAATTCCAAGATTAATCGTAGATGCTCTTCATGGTCCTGCTTGGTCTTAGAGTATATCAGTATATCATCGATAAACACAATAACAAACTGATCAAGATAGGGTTTGCACACGCGATTCATGAGGTCCATGAACACCGCAGGTGCATTGGTCAACCCAAAAGGCATGTTTAAGAACTCGTAATGACCATAACGAGTACGGAATGTGGTTTTGGAGATGTCTTCCTCACGGACTCTGAGTTGATGATAACCAGATCTCAAGTCGATCTTCGAATATTAGCTGGATCCCTAAAGCTGATCAAACAAATCGTCGATACGGGGTAGAGGGTATCGGTTCTTGACTGTGACTTTGTTTAATTCTCTATAATCGATGCACAAGCGAGTGGAACACTACATCCGGGGATTGGTGCCTGAGATTAGGAGTATGGTAACTTCCTCAAACCCAGCTACTATCCAGCAAGCTATCCGCCTAGCCCACAAACTAACTGATGAACCTGTGGAGCAAGGATGGTTACCAACAACCTGTTATTTGGTGGTATGGAATGTTTATTAGGTTGTTATGTGATTTATGCACTTTGATGACCATGTATGGTTTGTATGTTGACTAGTAACTAGGACATCATGTTTGGGACTGGAAATGGATCATATTGATGTATGTTGTATGTATTAGACATATTGGATGTGTTGTGTTAGTATGGATGGTTATTTGGTAGATTATCTGTTTTGACCCGTATATGCTAGTTCATGGTTATAGGTCATATAAGTGGGTTATGCATGATCGGACCTTTACACTAGTTGTATTATGGATACACTGGTATATGCTCATGTCTGTTTAAATGGTTTACAACACATAATGTCACCAATGGGTCAAACGGGTCAACTAGGTCACATGTATGTTGTCTTTATAGAACCTTGAGTTCTTTGTTTGTAGAACACTTAGGGTTTCCCTTGGGATTTTTGTGTGTACATGTACTTATGTACTTGTGTGTTCTAGGTAACCTTTGAAGGTTGTCTTTCCACTCGTTCTTGTCAAGTTAAGCCTTAAATACCTATCACGTGTATCAGGTGAGTTCATGCCCCACCGTTTTACTTAATCTCTTTTGGGGGAGATAGCATACTGGTAACTTTACAACGCTTTTTTATATTTAAGATGTGTATGATATTAATATAGTGCTGTTTACCATGATAAAGACCTCACACTTTCGAATTGTTAATATTGGATAGCGGGGAAACTTGGGTAGTACTACTGGGTCTGACGAGCCCCACCTGTGTGACTCGAGGTCAACCGGGTGCAATTTGTCCTATGTACATTTGTCACGATATGGTAAAGTCGTGACAGGAGGAAAACATAACACAGTCAGCTTCAATTGCGAAATCACTATGTATTAATATCTATTTGTTAATAGAGTAGCTGTCTATTGCAATGCACATGCTTATATATATCACGATTGTTAAACTGTTATGTTTAAACGCAAACTCTTGAACTCACCAACCATTGTGTTGACTCTTTTAGTATGCTATTCTTATGTCATTAATCTGGACTGCTGATAGGAGCACTACACGAGTCAGCATGCATATTAGAGATTTAAACTTCAAACATAATTACTCGTCTTTTATTTATAGTTTAAAATATTTGGTTGGCACTTGTTTTGCCAAACGGTACTTTTACATGTTTTGGGTTTGTTTTATCTACTATACGCTTCTGCACGATTTTTAAAGTTTGAACTCTAGTTTGATTTATGTTAAACGTAGCATATAGAGTCGTTCCGAGTAACTATTGACTGTGATCTTGGTTTGTTCACACGCCTCGCGGTAAAACTCCGCACGTGGATTTTGAGGGTGTGACAGATTGGTATCAGAGCCACTCCTGTGCCGTTCGGGGTGTGGGACATACCTCACCAAGGATGGTGACTTCTCGGGCTCATCGAGGACGATGAGTCCAAACAGGGGGTGCTTGTGACACCCTACACATATCCCACATCGGCCGTGGACAGGAGAGATTCCTGGTTCATAAGGAATGTCTGGCCTCTAATATCAACAACGCGTTTTGGGCGTATTGGCTGTGGATGAGAGGAGAACTCCACTGTTAAGCGTGCTCAGGTGGGAGCAATCTAGGGATGGGTGACCTCCCTGGGAAATTTTCACCCGGGCAACCAAAAGCAAATCCGTGAGCTCCTCGTGGGCGAAGCGGTCAATATTGTTGGTGTGAGAGGCCGGGTGTGACATCTCAGTTCATTACCTCAATCGGTTCTTCAATGAATCGTAATTGTTTGTCGACTTGTACTTCCTCGAGCGGTACAATGAAAGTCTCGTTAGCTAAACATTTCTTCAAATTCGAGACATGGAACACATCATGAATTCCATTCAACGAATCAGGTAGCCTTAATCGGTATGCTATCGGGCCAATTCTTTAAATGATCTCGAATGGTCCAACATACCTTGGGTTAATTTTTCCTCGTTTCCCAAAACGTATCACACCTATTCATGGTGAGACCTTTAACAAGACTTTATCTCCAGCTTGAAACTCTAAAGGTTACTTCGTTTATCAGCGTAGCTCTTATGTCTGTCGCGAGCTGTTGCCATACGGTTTCTTATCTGTATTATTTTCTCAATGGTCTCATGAACCAATTTAGGTCCAATCAATTGACTATCACCAACCTCTACCCAACAGACTGGTGACCTGCATTTCTGCCCGTACAGCGCCTCAAACGGTGCCTTTTGAATACTCGTGTGGTAACTATTGTATAGGAAAATTCCACCAAAGGCAAGTAAACTTCCCAATTATTCCAAAATTCAATTACACACACTGATATCTTAAAAGGTCTGTATAGTGTGCTCGCTCTGTCCGTGAGTCTGAGGATGATATGCAGTACTCATGTCTAAGCATGTAAAACGATTTCTGTAATGATTGCCAAAAATGGGAGTAAAACGAGTACCAGGATTAGAAATAATCGAGATTGGCACACCATGTCTCGAAACTACCTCCTTCAGGTAAATTTGGGTTAACTTATCAATTTTATTAGTTTCCTTGATTGCTAAGAAGTGAGCAGACTTAGTCAATCTATCCACAATCACCCATATCACGTGACACCCACAAGGAGTCCTGGGTAATTTGGTAATGAAATCCATAGATATTTGTTCCTACTTCCCTATACGAATCTTAGGTTGTTACAGTAACCCAGATGGCTTTTGATACTTAACTTTCACCTTGGAGAAGGTTAAACACTTTCTCATATAGGTAGCTACATCTTCCTTCATGTTAGGTCACCAATAGTGCGCCTTAAGATCATGATACATTTTGTCTGAACCAGGATGTATTGAATATTTGGATTTGTGCGCCTCACTCATAACCAAATCCCTCAAATTTCTATAGGAAGGCACCCAAAGTCTATCCATGAAGCAACGAATCCCATCAACCTACTCAAGTTGTTTATCCATTCCATGCAACGATCCAGATTCGACATTTTCTGTTTTTAGAGATTCTGTTTGTGCTTCCTTGATTTGTTCAGGCAGCTGAGTGCTGATCGCAAGTTGTAAATGTCACACCCTCAAAATCCACATGCAGAGTATTACTGCGAGGCGTGTGAACAAACCAGGATCACAGTCAATAGTTACTCAGAACGACTCTATATGCCATATTTAATATAAACCAAACCAGAGTTCAAACTTTAAAACCATGCGGAAGCGTATTGTAAATAAGACAAACCCAAAACATAAAATGTAAATATGGCAAAACATGCGCCAACCAACTGTTTAAAAACCCAAAATGTAAAGACAAGCAAATGTGTTTATAGTTTAAGTCTTAGAATGCATGCTCGACCCGTACTGTGCTCCTATTGGCAAGCTGAGTTATCGACCTGAGAATAGCATACTAAAATGTCAACACAATGGTTGGTGAGTTCAAGAGTTTGCGTTTAAACATAAACAGTTTAACAGTTGTGATATATATAAGCAGTGTATTGTAACAGATAGCTAGTCCATTAATAATAAATATTAATTCATAGTGATTTCGCAATTGAAGCTGACTGTGATAGTTTTTGCCTCTTGCCACGACTTACCAGGTCGTGACAAATGTTCATAGGACAAATTGCACCCGGTTGACCTCGAGTCACACAGGTGGGGCTCGTCAGACCCAGTAGTGCTACCCAAGTTTCCCCGCTATTCAATATTAACAATTCGAAAGTGTGAGGACTTTTCTATGGTAAACAGCACTATATTAATATTATACACAACTTAAATACATAAAGCGTTTGCGAGATTACCAATATGCTATCTCCCCCAATAGATTTAATTAAAGAGTGGGGCATGAACTCACCTGATACGCGTGATAGATATCTAAGGCTTAACTTGACAAGAACATGTGGAAAGACAACCTTCAATGGTTACCTAGAACACACAAGTACATAAGTACATGTACACAGAAATCCAAAGGAAACCCTAAGTGCTCTACAATCAAAGAACTCAAGGTTTTATAAAACAAACACGTTTGATCCAGTTGACCTGTTTGACCCGTTGGTGACATTATGTGTTGTAAACCATTTAAACAAACATAATCATATATCATACAATATCAAATCATGCAAAATCTACTCATATGATCCATAACTATGAATTATCATAAACAAGCCAAAATAGATAATTTACCAATTAATCATCCATACAACCCAATCTACACATTCAACCACAGTAGAATTCATCCATGCACATACTAGCATGCTCCTAATGCCTCAAACATGATCAATTCATCATATGTAAGAATTTGTACAAATAAAGTTTCCTCTTTGGGAAAGTATATCCCAAATCCATAAAACACTCAATGTACTCATGAACACATTACTAATATACTAATTCAAGATCATAAAAATGCCCAGACATGATCAACAACACCTACTCATCATAATTCAAAGTTCATCAAAATAAAGTTTCCCTTTTAGGAAGAAATGCCCAAAAGTGATTTAGCACCCAATTCCATCATAATTTCATCAATATTATACCTAATCAAGTTCATAACATTCATTCTAACATGATGATCATCACCAAAACATCCAAATTCTCAAACATCATACACAAAAGTTTCTAATTTGGCAAGATATGAACAACGTCATTCATTCTAAGATTTCTAGCATTCATATCAACAATCTAGCATCTAATCATCATCATGAACACATTAACAACATCAATCCATTATTAGATCATCATGGCATGGAAATAAAGTTACTATTATTAGTAACCTATGAACACCAACTTCAATTCATCAATTTCTTGCAAGATCAATGTTTCCTAGCATTCATACAACCTACTAATCATCATACATTCATCTAACAATCATCAATTTCATATTATCATCATCAATTTCAAAATTAGGGTTCATCTTCATCAAAAGTATGAACAACCAATCAAAAAATAATTTTCTTGCATAATCAATGTTGAACCAAAAGAACCAATGAGCCAAATCAGAAAAACCTCTAAGTCCCACAAGACATCACAACAACTGCTGAAAGCATCATCAGTTGTTTGACAAAGTCTGAAGACCTCAACAGCTGAAGATCAAAGTACTGAAGATCAACAACTGAAGTACAAGTACTGAAGACTCAAGTACTGAAGACTCAAGTACTGAAGACTCAAGTGCTAAAGACTCAAGTGCTGAAGGCTATCAGCTCAAGATCAAAGTACTGAAGATCAACAGCTGAAGTACAAAGACTGAAGACAAAGACTGAAGACATCAGCTGATGACAACTACTGAAGTCATCAGCTGATAAAACATCTAAAGTTAAAGTCTGAAGACAAGTGCTGAAGCTTCAGAGTTTGTCACAACAGCTGAAGAAGTATTCTTCAGTTGTTGTGATGGTTTACCTTTCAGCTTTTTCTTTTCAGTAGTTATCTTTTCTATTTCAGTAGTTTGTAAAATGACTGAAGAGTTTGTTCTTCTGTCGTTGTAGTTTTCAGTAGTTTCTTTTCAGTTGTAGTAATAAGTAACACTTAGTATTTTTTAAGATGTCAGTTGTTTGACATCTTCAGTAGTTTAGGTAGTTTCAGTAGTTTATTAGAATAACGGTTTGATGTCACTATCAAGTGACATCAGCTGACATCATTCTTCCTATAAAAGGAAGATAACCTAATTGTAATCCTTGCCAAAGCGTGTGATCTAATAGAAAACTCTTTTTTTGCAGAATTCCTCTCTTTCTCTATAACCTGCTGTTACATTGATATAACTATTGTGTTCTTAGTATAATTTGCTTAATTCTTGTGCTAAATCCGCTTCGAATACAACCTAATTGATCAAACTAGAGACTGAGATCCTTTCAAATGGTATCAAAGCTGGTTAATCATTGATCGATTTAACAATTGATCATTGAAACTGCTCTTTTGCTATCTACGTTTGATCGAATTAGCAAATTTGCAAGAATCGGTTATAGAGATTGAGTTTCTGCTGCTTTTGGCCATTAAACTTGAGGTTCTCATGGTTTTGTGCTAGATTTGTTTTGTTTACCTTGAATTTGCTTGAAATCTGAAATGGCGACACCAACTAATGATCCTCACAATACTGGATCCCCAACAAAGCCTCTGATGCTTGTGAGGAATGAGTATAACATATGGCAACGTCGTATGCTTCATCACTTGTCTGTCAACAGTGCTGGTTGTTGGAAGTCAGTGGTACATGGACCATACAAGCCTATGGTGAGCGTTCCTGAATCAAATGAGCAGGTTCCGAAGAAATCTGATAAATATTCGGATGAAGATCTTAAGCTGTTCGAGATTGATGCTAAAGCCCATGGAATTTTGGCTATGGCAATTCTAAATGAAATCTATTTAGGGCTTTCGCATCATGAAACTGCTCATGATCTCTGGGTTGCTCTGAAGGAACAATTCGGAGGAACCAATGAGGTCTTAGCAAATACTAGGGAAATCCTCTCCCAACAATATGAGACATTCTCTCATAGGAAGGGTGAGACACTGACTCAACAGTTTGAGCGATTCTGTTGTCTTATTTCTGAGCTGAAAATGGTTAAACAAGAGTATTCCAATAGTCAGATGAACAACCGTTTCCTCAGATCCCTGCTTGAGAGATGGGACACTTATACCATTGTCCTACGCTCCAGTGCAAATCTGGATACTCTATCTCTCACCCAACTTCATGAGAAACTGCTTATATTTGAGAGAGAGATAGAGGAGAAAAGGAAGTTGTCCACCTCTGGCAAGCTCAATGATGACTTTGTATCAGGCAATGCTCCACTGATAGGTTAAGAGTCAGAATATGCTGCATCAGAGAGTGCATATGATGAGCATATTGATTTCTCTACCAATTCTGAACATGCTTTTGTTGGTGTTGATGGTAGATCAGGAGGTAGCAGTGATAACCTGTGCTTTTTGATGGAGGACTTGAAGGGCATTCCAGATGATGATCTGGAAGAGATGGATATTTTGAGTCAAATGGCAATGATAAATATTAGATCTCAAAAGTTCTACAAGAGAACTGGTAGGAAATTTCCTGGTCTATCTGGCAAAACCAAAGTTGGTTTTGACAAGAGCAAGTTGAGGTGTCACAAGTGCCATAGGCTTGGATACTTTGCTAGAGAGTGTAGATCATCTGGATCTAACTCCTCTGCACCCTTTGTGACTTTTCCAAGCAATAGCTCACAGCACAGAGGGCAACATACCACCAGTTCTGGTCATCCATCACCAGCTCAGGCATCACATGCATACTTTGTGCTTCAGGGTCATATGCCATACCCATACCCCTGCTACTACATGCCTCAGTCAAGTCAAGTTCAAGCACCCACTGCTCAGCAACCACATGCTTTCCCTGAGCCTCAACCTTCTTAATCTCATCATCACACCCAACCTCAACAACATAGCTTCTTCAGCCCAGGAGTTATTGACTGGAGCAGTTTACCAGATGATTTATCTGGTCATGAACAACTGTTTCCTGGTGCTGGTCAACATGGTGGTGATCATCCCTTTGGGAATCTTGCTATCATGGCCCTGGAGTCTGCTGATAGGTCATCCTCCAATGCTTCATCACAGGTATCTTCTGAGGCCAAAGCCAAGCTATGTTCTGAATCTTGCATAGCTGCATTTTATCTATTAGAGAAGCAAATGTAGCTTTAATTGATAAAAATCTTGAGCTAGAGCAAACCCTTTCCAAAAGAAAAGCTGAATTTGAGTCTATGCTTAATGATAAGAATGATGAGATTTATAAACTTAAATGCCAAATCAAAGATGATAAAGCTAGGGAAGAGGTACTTCTAGAGAAGTACAGAGACCTCAAGGAAACACTTGTAGCTACCCAGGTAGAGTGTGATCGCTGGGTGCAATCCTCCAAGGGTTTTGAAATGCTTCTGAGTAAGCAATCAGCTTTCAATGTGAAGTTTGGCATTGGTTATAATTACACTGCTCCTCCAACAGATTTTACTTCCAGAGCAGAAGTAGAATCTAATGGAGAGAGCAATAACCAATCCTTCTCATCATGTGACCTACTATCTGATACAGCATCATCAGAGCTTGAAGTCAGCATTACTTCCTCACAAAACCAATCAGGTGATGCTACAACAGCTGATGGTTCAAATGCTAACTGTCACATGATCAAAAATTTGATCAACTCAGGTGTTGTCTCTAAAAGTACTGAAAGTACTGGAGAGCAAGTGATAACACCTGAAGTTCAAATCCCAACTACTACCAGTACTGAAGGGAAGAAAACTGCCAGTAGAAAGGGTTTGAAGACTACTAAAGAAGATATCAGGAAAGCCAGTACTGCAAGGAAGAAAACTGCTAGTACTGATAGCAAATTGCTGAAGAACAAGTCTTCAGTAGTTTCATGTTCTTTAGTAGATGATCAACTAAAGATGAAGAAGAAGCCATGTGAAATATGTGGCTTGTTCAATCATCTTACTAATGATTGCTGGTACAAAAGGGGTTCCAAACTCAAACAAAAGGAGAAAATTAAAGAGAAAATGAATGTAATGAAAACTGAGTTTGAGACCAAGTTTGTACCAGCAACATCAAAACCTCAAACCCCTATGTCCAAGAAGAAATCCAAAAAGAAGGATGGGGTTAATCAGGCTACAGCTGAGGTTACTCAAAAGAAGATGGTGCAACACAGGAATCCATCACAGGCAAGCACTAATGTGTCTGATGAGCTAAAGGTTTTATCACAAAACCAGACACAGCTTGTTATGATGGTTCAACATCTAATGGGAAGAGTCAACCAATAAGATGCTCCTGTGCTGAAACCACAGAAAAGGAAATCCAAGCCAAAGGATTCCTCTTCTACACCCTCTCCTTCACCTCAGGCTGTCACACATAACAAACCAGTTAGTGTCACATCTGTTGATGAGAACAGACCCAAAACCAAAAAGGTTTGGGTCTCAAAAACTAACTAACTTGTTGTGATGAATGCAGGGTTCTTCAACATGCCATAGAAGCATCTGGTATGTAGACAGTGGAGGATCCATGCATATGACAGGAAGCAGCTCACCTCTTAATGACTACTTTCAAGGAAAGAAGGGGTTTGTTTCCTTTGGCAATGATGCAAAAGATTACATTATCGACAAAGGCTTTGTTTCCAATGGGGAAATAAAGTTTGATGATGTTAACCATGTGGAGGATCTCAAGTACAATCTCTTGAGTGTCAGTCAAATGTGTGATATAGGCCATGTTGCCTTTTTCACCAGCCAGAACTGTCGGATTCTATCATCCAAAGTTCTAAGTTTGATTGACAAGGTGTTGGATGAATATACTCTCCTGAAGGCCAACAGGACAGGAAGAGTATATGCCTTAGATCTTTCCAAGAAAATAGATCTAAAAGGCCATCCTTCCCTATTCTCCAAGGCTTCTCCTCAAGAATCTACTCAAGGGTATAGAAGGCTGGGTCATGTAAATCTCAAAAACATGAACCAGCTGATACACCATGGTTTAGTAAGAGGGTTGCCTATGAAGGAGTTCAAATGTGAGGACAACTGCACTGCTTGTTTAAAAGGGAAACAACACAAAGTCTCTTTCCCTCCAATAGAAGAACCAAAGTCCAATGCCTGCTTGCAACTTTGGCATATGGATCTTTTTGGTCCTGTCAGAGTGATGAGCATGGCAAAGAAGAAATACTGTCTGCTAATTGTGGATGATTACTTCAGATTTGTATGGACTTTCTTCTTGCACTCCAAAGATGAAGCTGCAAAAGCTATAATGAACTTTGTGTTATATGTGGAGAAGCAGTATTCCCATCCAGTCAAGTGTGTGAGGAGTGACAATGGCACAGAGTTTAGAAATCACACACTTGATGACTTCTATCTGTCAAAGGGAATCAAAAGGCAGTTCAGCATTCCAAGAACTCCTGAACAAAATGGAGTGGTGGAGAGAAAGAATAGGACCCTCATTGAAGCTACAAGGTCAATGCTGGCTGACTCAGGATTGCCACTGACCTTTTGGGCTGAAGTTGTCAACACAGCTTGCTATGTACAGAATAGAGTTTTAGTGAATCAGAGGTTGATGAAGATTCCTTATGAAGTACTTCATCATTTGGCTCCTTTGATTTCTTTCTTTAGAGCCTTTGGGTGTCTTTGTTTCATTCTCAACACAAGCAATCCACTCTAGAAGTTTGAATCAAAGGTGGATGCAGGGTATTTTGTTGGTTATTTATCAACTTGCAAGGCATACAGAGTTTTCAACTGCAGAACAAAGATGGTTGAAGATACTTTGTATGTGAAGTTTAATGAATCTCCAAAGGAAAAGATTCTACAAAACCCTGTGGAGTTATTTGATCTGGACATACTGCAATATGTTCCTTATCAACCTCCAGCTATTGTTCCTGTCAACAGTTCTCCACCTGGTGGTACTGATGATGAAGATGCCAGTACTCACCTTTTCAGGTTTGGTGAAAACCTGCCTGAGTCAACTAAACCTGATGCTCCTGTAGCTTTAGCAGCTCTATCCACAACAAATGCTGATGAGATTTCTGAATCCTCTACTTCATTTGAGTTACCATCTCCTACTTGGTTTCAAGAATCTGCATCACCATCTGTTGCTGCTGAAGGTCCTCCAAACACTTACACAGATCTCATTGTTTATCAAGAGCTGAAGAATCACCCAATGTCTCAAATCATTGGTGATATCAATGCTGGAGTTTCAACAAGAAGTCAATTGTCCAATTTCTGCTTCTATGCTCTCTTCATCAGTCAGCAAGAGCCAAAGAATTACCATGTTGCACTAAGAGGCAATGGATGGGTTGAAGCAATGCAGCTTGAGCTTCTTCAGTTCAAAAAGCAGCAAGTGTGGGAGCTTGTTCCTTTACCCCAAGGTAAGTGTGCAATAGGCACTAAATGGTGTTTAGGAATAAAACTGATGAAAAGGGCCAAATTGTTAAGAACAAGGCCAGGCTGGTTGTACAGGGGTTTGCACAAGAGGAAGGCATTGATTATGATGAAACCTTTGCCCATGTAGCCAGACTGGAGGCAATTAGATTGTTCTTAGCCTATGCTGCCTTTCATAATCTTAAAGTTTTTCAAATGGATGTCAAAAGTGCCTTTTTATATGGTAAAATAAAAGAAGTTTATGTGTGTCAATCACCAGGCTTTGAGGATAATAAACATCCTGATTGGGTGTATAAGCTTAATAAGGCTCTTTATGGGTTGAAACAAGCTCCTAGAGCCTGGTATGAAACATTATCTAATTTTCTTCTACAGAATAATTTCACTAGAGGCTCTATTGATAAAACTTTATTCATTAAGAGTGTGGGACAGCATAAGCTACTTGTTCAAGTTTATATTGATGATATAATTTTTGCATCCTCTGATCCACAGTTGTGTGATGAATTCACTAAGCTAAAGAAGCAAAAGTTTGAAATGAGTGCTATGGGAGAATTACAGTTCTTTCTAGGGTTGCAAATCAAACAAAGGGCTGATGGAATCTTCATTCATCAGTCCAAATATACAAAAGAGTTGTTAAATAAGTTTGATTTACAAAACTGTAAGCCCTGTTCTACTCCCATGAGCAGCACCACACAACTGGATGTTGATCAGAAAGGTAAAGCGGTTGATGAAACCCTTTACAGATGTATGATTGGGTCCTTGATGTACCTTACAGCTTCTAGACCAGACATTATGTTTACAACATGTGCGTGTGCTAGATTTCAGGCTGCACCTAAAGATCCCATTTGATTACAGTCAAAAGGATCTTTAGATATTTGCAAGGTACCCAATCTCTAGGTCTTTGGTATTCTAGTAGGCATTCCTGCAAATTAGTTGCTTTCTCTGATAGTGACTATGCAGGATGCAAAGTCACCAAAAAATCCACTTCTGGTGGTTGCCAATTCCTAGGCAATTGTTTAGTTTCTTAGCAGAGTAAGAAACAAACATCAATTGCTACATCCACTGCTGAAGCTGAGTACATTGCTGCTGCAAGTTGTACATCCCAGGTACTCTGGCTTCATAATCAACTCTTGGATTATGGCATTACAGAGACTAAGACTCCATTATTAATGGATAGTGCTTCTGCTCTTTGTATTGTTAAAAGTCCAGTCCAGCACTCTAGGACCAAACATATTGAGATCAGACATCATTTTATTAGGGATTGTTATGAAAAAGGTCTGATTGGTCCATAGTTTGTGCCTAGTGCTGATGAGCTTGCAGACATATTTACTAAGCCTTTAGATAGTGCCACATTTCAAAATCTGGTACTAAGGCTTGGTATGCTGCAGCTAGAATAATTTGACTAATACTGATGCTCTCAGTTCACAAGTACTGATGAGCATTAGTATGCAAAAGTCAAAATAAGTACTGATGAGTAATTTAGTCTTCAGCATTTATCACAACTACTGAAGACTAAAATGCTTCAAGTACTACTGAAGTATATTATTTGTTGCAAACAACTGATGTAGTTACAACTACTGATGTGCTTATACTACTGATGTGTAGTTTTCAAACAAATAACTACTGAAGAACAAATTTTGTTCACAAGTACTGATGTGTAATCTTACACATAAGTACTGAAGACAAAAATTGTTCAAAGCTCTGAAGAATAATTATTTCATCAAGTCATGAACATTTGTTCACAAGAGCTGAGGAATAAATATTCACAAGAGCTGAAGACCAATGAAACATCTGAAAGTCAGTCAAAGAGATGATGAGTAAATGTTGAGGTCAGCATGAAACAACTGAATTGACGACAACAGCTGATGAGTAATTCTACTTTTTAGCTGATTTCAACATCTGCCGTTTCATAACCAAACAACTGAAGGACAAAACCATGTCTTCAGTAGTTTTACAACTACTGATGACTAACACCAAGTCCTTAGTGGTTTAACAACAACTGAAGCCAAAATAGTTTACAACTACTGATGTCAGTAGTTTACAACTACTGATGACTAATACCAAGTCTTCAGTTGTTTACAACGTCTGAAGATGAAAAACATGTCTTCAGTAGTTTATAACTACTGATGACTAATAACAAGTCTTCAGTCGTTTGCAACATCTGAAGGACAAAACCACGGTCTCAGTAGTTTCAACTACTGATGACTAACACCAAGTCCTCAGATGTTATAATGTCTGAAGGTTAAAACCATGTCATTAGTCGTTTCAACAACTGATGACTAACACCAAACCTTTAGTCGTTCCTTTCAGCTGTTTCATAACCCCTATAAATACCCAACCCTACCTTCAGAGTTATTCATTCTCTCATAACCTAATATTTCAAAAACTCTAAAACCTCTCTCACACCATTAATGGCGACCATGCAGCTTAACCTCGCCACAACTGTGTTCCCTACCTGACCAATCCCCATTTTGGACCAAGTTCGATAAAGCTATTGATCTCATTGTCGATTCCCCATTCCAAACGGCCTTTCTCCTCAATCCCACCATATATGCCCATTCCCTTACCCGGTTCTGGACGAATGTCACCCTTACTGGAGAGAACGACGGCGAGGTGTCTCTCCAGTCATTCGTCAACAACCAGAAGGTGGTCATCAATCCGACAATCATCCGTCAAACCCTAAAATTGGATGATGCCACCTTCCCAACTGAATATCCAATAGCACCACTGATCTTTCCTTTGCACACCATGACTATCAGGGTGACCTTCATGCCTCTACCCTGCTCAAGAAACATTTCCATGATGCCGAACGACTTATATTTCATATGGTGAATGTTTGCTTAGCCCCAAAGACCTCCTCATGGGATCAAATGTCCACTAGGTGGCAGCAGGTATTATTCTCTATCCTTGAGAAACAAAGCTTAAATTTTTTCTAAAATAATCTTTTTGGAACTTAAGGATATGGCCACAAACCTTTTGCTAACCATTGGATACTATATCCATGGTTCATAATGGCCATAATAGAGAACCAGCTACAAGCTGAGGGACTTGTTGGCCTTGGAGTCCCTGCCATGGCTGTATTACCTGAGGTATACTCCAAGCACAACACTGACCAAATGTTGAAAAAGGCTACCAAGCTGCGAAAACCCACGCAGCTGGAACCCACAGCATCCACCTCAAAATCCAAAGTCCCCACCAAACCCAAACAAAAGAAACCCAAAAAGGCTACTCAGGGAGATGAGTCCCCTGAGGATGCCCCTGCACAACAAAGGCAGGAAGTATTGCTGGCACGATTCTCCCAGCAATTACCACGACTCCACCAACCACAACAGCACAGGCATCCTCTCTATAGGAGCCTGATGCAACCATTTCTGGGGCTGCCACACATCTGGAGCCTTTCTCACTTAAGGAGGTTGCCATAGAAGAGCACACATCTCCCCATGTGCATACTGCTTTTACCCCATCTCCTACTGCAACCGCCCCTCAAAGCCCTACATAAATAATTGCTAAAGTGTTGACTCATCTTAACACTCCGCCCACTCCCCAGGAACCAATCACAACTGGGAAAACTCCAACCACAGAGAGGTGGATACAAGTGTTGATGGGAGCCCACAAAATAGAGAATCAAATGTCTCTCTCCAAGTGTGGCAAAGGAGATAGGACAATCTGGTGAGCTGCCACTTCTCTTGCTTCAGCACATGAACGGGATGAAGCTGGTAACATAGCTAAGACCTCACCAGAGGCAACTACCGATGATGATCCAAGCCGGAGGCCAAAAGCTCCCAGTACCAAGAACAAGGGGCACATGTGATCACTGAGCCACACTCAGCACATGTACATCCTTATTCAATCAGGAGGTTAGGTGATTCAGCAACAGCTCATGATGACCTGGGCTTCTTTTATGATGTTCTGGCCCAGAACACTATTCTTGAGGAGGAGGTAAGTAGATTAAAAGATCTACTTGCCCAACTCTCTCAAGAATCAAGTCCATCTGCCACCATAAACCCATAGATGGCACCTTCACCTGAAGGTCTCATATACACTCAGCCACTCCCACAAACTGAGCCACCTGCCTCTGCTTCTGGCACTAGTTCTCAGGGACAGATCCCCCCTGAGCAATTAGTTTCTATCTTTCAAAATTCCTTGCCTCTCATCACACCCATTATCACAGATATTATGATCAAAACCCTTGATGAGAGGCTTCCCTCTACTATACAGCCCTTGGTTGAAGCTGTTATGATGAAGAAGCTTTCTGATAGTCAACCCCTTGCAACCAATGCAACAAAAAAGGGGGAGACTTCAGTGAAAGCTAAGAGGAAGAGAGTGGAGGAGGAAGTGAAAGAGAAAGAGGTTGAGGATGAGGTAGGACATGAGAGGGAGTTGGTGGTGGAGACTGAGAAGGAGAAGGAGAAGGAGAGTGCTGAATTGGTTAAAGTGACTGAAAGTCAAAAAGACTTTCATGTCACATACAAGAAGAAGAAGGGAGAGAAGGAGAAGAAGGGAGAGAGAAAGATCTAGCTATTCTTGTCAAGGAGGCTGATGCTGAACATAGCAGGTCAATGGATAACATCATTGATCAGTTGTTCAGGCAAGGCTTTGACACTAACACTGTTGAGCTAGATCAGGAGATAAGGAAGTTGGAGGTGAAAGAAATAGAATACCGATGGTCTGGTCATAGCAAAGAGGAAAAAGAGAGACTTGAGGCTATGACAAGATTCATTTCGAAGTATCTAAGGAGATTAGTCCTGGAGATTAGATCATGGCCCAGGAACAGCATCTTGGTAATAGCCACCAAGATATGTTCGTCTCAATTTCACTAAGGGACTGATTGAAGCTACTAATAGGAGAGCTGGCCGATGGTCTGGTCATAGCAAAGAGGAAAAAGAGAGACTTGAGGCTATGACAAGATTCATTTCGAAGTATCTAAGGAGATTAGTCCTGGAGATTAGATCATGGCCAGGAACAGCATAATAGCCACCAAGATATGTTCGTCTCAGGTATTCACTAAGGGACTGATCATAGAAGCCCTAGTGAAGCTGGTGCTGGGAATAGGACTAAGTTAGCCAAACAAACCAAATCCTCTCTCACATCTAAATGCTAGCCCAGCCTGCCCAATTCCCACACCAAAAACCAAACCACCACCCACAAAACCAACTCCTTCACAATCAAAACCCATAGCCGATGATGCACCCTTGAAGAGGAAGAGAAGGGTGCTGAGGCTAGAAGAAGAAGAAGAAGAGGATGATGAGGAAGAAGATAGGCTGCCTCTCTCTGCAGTTTTATCTTTGCCTAAAGCCAAAACTTTATCCATCACTCCCATCACTCCTGCCTCACAGATGGAAGCTATGAAGGTTAAAATTGAAGAAGAACAGCAACATAGGCTACATGATGATGAGCTGTTGAAAAGAGTAGATAAAGCCTATGCTGCTTCCTCATCAATCATGAATATGAGGAAACAAGCTCTGAGATTATTCATTTTAAGGCATACATATCAATTTCAAAAGGACAAAGTGAGTATTTGGCCTGATCCCAGGGTGTCTCACAAGACCATTAAGAAAGACATTCCACTGAGATACAATGGCCAAATAAAAAGGATTGTAGATGAAGTGATCTCTTTGGCCATTGTAGTATCACCCTGGGAGATCATAGAAGATTTCAAGAAAACCTATCAGGCTAACCTCCCACCACAAAAGATGTTGGAGAATAGGGTGGTTAAAAACGGGTTAGTCTACAAGAGGTTTGAGAGTCTTAGGAGAAATGAGCTCCAGTTGTTCTTAGAGGGTAATCACCCTGATGAATTCGCCTATAGGGCTATAACAACTGTGGAGCTCAAAAATGGAAAACAGGCCAAATACATCTCAGAGCTCTATGGACCTGAAGGATTCTTTGAGGGTGACGCAGAAGTTCTTACCGTGGAGGAACTAGTAATGTTTTTAGAAGCCTACACCAGAGAATCCTATAGGCTCATAGTTGGGAAGTAGGTCTCATGGATGGGACAACAAGTCTGTGTCCAGTTCCCCAAAACAGAGTTCCCATCCATACTATGCCAATCAGATCCTCGAGACCTCTTCCCAAGCCAGCGATTATATCGGTCAACTTCTGAGCTGATCCAGAAGGAAATAGACCAATCATTCTGCCACAATAAGTGGGACCAACAATAAGCTTAGAGGTTTTGGCTGCATTGGTTTAGGGGGAGTTTGTTGGACCAAAAGAACCAATGAGCCAGATCAGAAAAACCTCTAAGTCCCACAAGACATCACAACAACTGCTGAAAGCATCATCAGCTATTGACAAAGTCTGAAGACCTCAACCACTGAAGATCAAAGTACTGAAGATCAACAACTAAAGTACAAGTACTAAAGACTCAAGTACTGAAGACTCAAGTACTGAAGACTCAAGTACTGAAGACTCAAGTGCTGAAGACTCAAGTGCTGAAGGCTATCAGCTGAAGATCAATGTACTGAAGATCAACAGCTGAAGTACAAAGACTGAAGACAAAGACTGAAGACATCAGCTGATGACAACTACTGAAGTCATCAGCTGATGAAACATCTGAAGTTAAAGTCTGAAGACATGTGCTGAAGCTTCAGAGTTGTCATAACAGCTGAAGAAGTATTCTTCAGTTGTTGTGATGGTTTACCTTTCAGCTTTTCTTTTCAGTAGTTATCTTTTCTATTTCTAGTTTCAGTTGTTGTAGTTTAGTAGTAGTTGTCAGTAGTTTAGTATTTCAAGTAGTTTAGCTACACGGTTTGATGTCACTATCAAGTGACATCAGCTGACGTCATTCTTCCTATAAAAGGAAGATGACCTAATTGTAATCCTTGCTGAATCGTGTGATCTAATAGAAAACACCTTTTTTGCAGAATTCCTCTCTTTCTCTATAACCTACTGTTACATTGATATATCTATTGTGTTCTTAGTATAATTTGCTTAATTCTTGTGCTAAATCCGCTGCGAATACAACCTAATTGATCAAACTAGAGGCTGAGATCCTTTCAATCAATGTTAACTAACATGTATACAATCTAACTAACATATCAACATCATCAAACAACAAAAAAAGTAGACATCTTTGGCTCCATTCACGAATTAGGGTTCGGCCCTATCAAGAACACCCATAAAACTTGTAAAATCTAACCTTTTTACTTGTGTTGACTTGCAATTGATGATTCTAATGTGTTTCCTAGCTTGAAATCGATCCAATTCACAGTTCCTTTGCTTGTTTTAGGCTGAATTTGAAGTGGAGAGGAGAGGGTGAAGAAGTCACGGCCGATGGGTGATCATAGGGGCTAGGGTTTTGTTTTATTTAATTTAATTTACAAGAATTACCCTTTAAACCCTTGTGTTTTGTATTTTTATAAAATTTAAGCTTTTAACCTCCTTGTAAAGTGTTTTTAACTTAATAATATGAACATATAAACTAATGGTAACCCTTATATATTTTATTTTATAAAAACACAAGACATACGAATTAGTACGCACGTTTCCACGTTACGCGATTAATTTCCTAATTAGTATTTAAAACGCACCAAACACGTAAGCATAATACCATAATCACATAACCAGTTAAATTATCATTAATTTAACATTATTAAATATTATTAGGTCACCAACGTTAAACGACAACTAGTGTGTGCTTACGACGCGTGTACGCAAGAGTTAACGGAGCTAACGGAGTTTGGTAACGAAAATTACCGGTTGTCACAGTAAAGCTCGCACTCGCCTTGGCTTAGCTGTTTCTTTCCGGCTTAGAGCATCGGCAACCACGTTTGCCTTCCCCGAATGATACTTGATAGCGCAACCATAGTCATTCAATAACTCCACCCAACACGTTGCCTCATATTTAATTCCTTGTGACCAAATATATGCTGAAGACTCTTGTGATCGGTGTAAATGGTGCATTTGGTACCGTACAAGTAATGTCTCCAGATCTTCAAAGCAAATACCACTACACCCAGTTCCAAGTCATGGGTGGTGTAGTTCTTCTCGTGCACTTTCAGTTGTCTTGAGGCGTAGTGTCACACCCCCGCTAAAAGCGGAAACACGAGGATGTAAAGGACGGGATCGTCATGACACATTGTAATCAATAGAGGTGCAACATATATATATATATATAAAATAAAGAACATGTCATGATGACACCCGACATAAGGGAGACTTGTATCGTGTTTAGTTAATAACCATGACAACATAGCCAAAGTATTTACATTGTAACAAAATTCCCACAACCCAAAAACAAGTAATCAAAGTAAGATAATATGCAATTAGACCAACATTGTCAAAGTAATGTATAGTCTCAAAAATGCATCCTAGGGTCTCTACTAAGGCCGCACTCCTAGAATCTTCAGTTATTGGTATTACCTGAAAAGATATGCTCAAAATGGTCAACATAATTGTTGGTGAGTTTGCAGGTTTAATAGTAAATAAAATTGATGTTGTTTAATAGTTTTGCGGAACATCGTGAATACAGTTATAAGTAAGCAAAATCACACGACAACATGAGCATCACAACTAAACCTACGCCGTACACAAAGATATTGTCGGAATATATTCACCCTAGGGCTCGTTCCTGACCACTGTTGGTACTAACTAGTATACCAACAAACGAGGGTGGGGGTGTCAACCCAATAGTTCTATCAATACCTATCCGTCGGTTCCAACACCGGAATTAAATAGTTGTGAATCAAATACCACACAGTAAACTTATGCATGTATCTGATAAAGACTTACAAAACAGTAACACGATAATCCCAAGAATATGAGTTTGTACAGCATGAAAAGGGTGAGCATATTTTTCCTCCAAGTTTGTAAATAAATGAAGTAATAAGTTAAAATAAAAAGGGCCCACGAAACTCACTTGATTGATGGTAGTAATATATGAAAAAAGGTTCCAGAGGATGAAAGCAACAATCGCTCAAACACCTATTATTAATTATTGTTAAGTATTAATGATACATTCAAAGAGAATAGATGCGTTCGGTCGGTTCGGGTTGGATCGGTCACGTGACACACACACATACAAGCAGACATAAGTATAAGATCTTATATAGATTCATGCCATAGGAATCATCACCATTGATAATGATATTAGTGTTAAGGGTTTCATTGTTACTAAAGGGGCGTACTCAGTATGACAAAGTGATTATGTTGGTAAAAGCAATAAGGATATTAGTAATTCCTAATGTTAGTCTTGGTAATCATAATAATGTCAATATTGATAATATTTGAGACAATATTAGTAATAATCATGATGTTAATATTAATAATGTCGTTAGCAATGGTAACTATATCAATATTACTTTAACATCGCACGACCTACGCACACTACACACAAGAATGCATTCACACACATACAACCTTCAGTCGCACGACTCAACATCCATTCGCATGGATCAACCTTCATTTGTACAAATCAACCTTCATTCGTACGAATCAACCTTCATTCGTACGAATCGCCATTCAGTTGTATGACACAGCATTCATCCGCACATACATATCCAGTCATACACACATTCGCACGGCACAACATTCATACGTACACACCCTCATTCGCACGAGACAACATTCATTCGCACACACGCTCATTCGCATGACACACACTCATTCGCACGATACACACTCACTCGCACACAAACTTCTAATCGCACGTCACCATTCATTCACACACAGACACTCAACCGCACGACCCGGCATTCATTCATACACAACCATAGTCATTCTTGCATGAATATCAACCATTCGCACACGAATGATCTTCATTCGTGCGAAACAGTTCATTCGCACAACTCACATTCAGTCGCACAAGGGCAAGCATACAGTCACATACGTAGAACACAGGGGTGTCAGAGTGCGCACAGCAGCCTTCGGCTACTGTGTCCACTCGAATTGCACCACAACACATTCAGAAGACGATTCCTAACGTATTTGAGCAATTGATGCACCCAAAAAGTCTCGACAATAGTCGCGCACCCGAACTCTCTCAAAACACCCGAAACTGACGCAGAGAGGACGAAATAAGATGCGATGGGGAACAACGGTGGTCGTCTACTTGTGAAATGTCGAAAGGGAGCGACCGACGGCAGCGATTTGCCAGAGAAACAGAGGAAAATGGTCGGAGACATGGGGCGAATGGCGATGGTAGGGTTTTGGATAAGGTGAAAAACGGCTTGTCATGGGTATTTATACCCATTTCAGCATTGTGAGAATGGCAACTTTAGTCCCTGGACTTCCAAGACAATAAATTCCTTAAGTTTGGTTAATTACAACTGGGACCCTGAACTTTGTTAATTATAATAATAGTAATATTAATAATATGGTTTTATAATATTAATGATAATAATAGCATTACTAATAATAATACTAATAATAGCTTTAATAATAGTAATAACATTAATAATATTAATGATGATAATGATGGTAATAATAACAATATTAATAATACTACTAATAACAGTTTTAATAATAATAATAACCATAATAACAACAATAATAATAATGATAATAATAATTGTATTAATAATAATAATTTATGACTATAATAATAATAATAATAGTATTCATAATAATAATAATAGTAATGGTAGTAATAACAGTGTTAGTAATATTCATAATAAAATAACTTTTATGTGCTACTATTTTCTTAAATACTAAAGGAAAAGAGAGAGGATATTGGGGTAGAACCTTATTAGGTTTTTAATATTTAAGTATTTGTACGGCCTCATTCCCGGGTACCTCACAGTTGGTCATTCATCGCACATAAATATACATTTATTTAAAACATCGCAACAGAAATTAATTAAAACTATTTAATATATATTAATGACAACTTTTGCAAAGTAATACAATACAGATAACTGTTACAAAATATCATAATTGCATTACATCACAAAAACGTCATGGTTATACTAATGGATGCCATCCCAGAAATGCTAAGTAGCTACCCCGTGCCACCCTCAACAATCCTTACCTGCCAACTGGAAAATACATAAAAGTCAGCGTTGCTGAGTGAGTTTTAGTTTTATAAATAAAATACCTTACTTTCGTTAAAACATTTCTTTACTTTCATACGCGATCTTGCAACATAAGTACAAATAGAAATTATTATTTTTAACTTTCATTATCATTCATTTTCCATCACCATCATATTCATACATTCTTTCATTTCATGCTTTTCCTTAATGTTCTCTTCCATACACATTCTTTTATTACATACTTTACATTTTCTCTTACTTTCTTTCTCATTCTTTCATAACATATTTTACATCATTTTTTTACTTTCCTACTTTCCTACTTACTTTCTTTCTTTCGTAAGTTACGTCATTCTTTTACTTTCATACGAATCGATGACAATACCCCTAACAGTGTGCACAAAACCGATGTTGGGCTTGTGATTATTAAACCACAAACATTATCCACGAAGCTGACCCAGCCACCTAGGGCAAGTCATCTCTCCAATTGATTCAAACCAATTCGTAATACCCCGAATATTGTGCACGAAGCTGATATTGGGCCTGTGGTAATTAAACCATGAACATTATGCATGAAGCTGAACCAGTCACCTAGGGCATACCGAAGTCAGTCTCAACGATTGACCCTGTGTGCATCCTTTGGGGTAGCTAACCCGCATCACAGTTGAACTAACGACAACATGGTCGTGCACCTCCTTTCTATTTGCTTGCAAGCCAATCTTTCATTTATTACGTTTTATTTCTCATCTTTGTTATCTTTCACTTTGTTACGTTATTATTGACGTTCTTTCTTTCATTTATCATACTATTTAAAGTAATAACATAATATTTAATGTATTTTATAATATAATATAAATACGTTTGATTACCATTATTAGATAACACATAAATACCATGCATAATTCATACATACCATAACCCTAAACCATCCCATAATAATGCTTAAAATGGGTAATCATAACCCATAAGTCAAATTAGGGTCTTCCTAAAAATTCAGAAATAATTCTAAGTGTTTGGGCGCATGGGCACTATATGGCGTTTCTGCCCTGTTTAGGCATTTTGCCACAATGCAAGCGTCTGACTTATACTTAACATCTATAATTAGGCGCATGGCCCTTTTTGTGCGGCTGGGCACTACTCAGGCGCATGGCCCAACACAGTTCATTCTGGGCAAATCCCTGACGCATGGTTACTATTCAGGCGCATGGGCCTGACTTAGGCGCATGGACACTTAGGCGGTTGGGCACTATTCACTCGTTTAGGTTTCTGGGCGATTGGGCACACTTAGGCAATTTGACCGTTGGACGCATGGGCCACTGTTTAGGCGCATGGGCAACCAACTTACACTAAATCAACATAAATCAGTCCCCAAGCATCATATATCATAACCAAAGCTTGGTACTAACAATCTAAACATTATACCATGAACATAACCATAATCAATCCCAAACTTACACCCAAAACATGCACATTCATTCATACACATACGGGTAGAAACCCACTTTTTATAAAAACTTGCATACATGTATTTCCAGCCCCAAAGCTTGTTTAAAACAGGTTAAATAGGGGTTCTAGAACTCACCTTAGCCAAACTTTTGGGTAGACTTCTTCAAACTCGTTTTCTATGAGCACAACAACCTAAAACCCAACAAACACACACACACCGAACATACGCACACATGTAAACATGTAACCGAGGCTAATTCTAGCCAAGAACATCTTAAAAACACAAGTTCTTACCTCAAACTTTGAATTCTTCTTCTTCTTCTCTCTAGAACTTGAATTCTCTGCTCTTTCTCTCTCTAAAACCGAATAAGAAGTGTGCAGGGGATTATAGGCCCGTATCCCTTTATGCACCAACTTTTTATTCTTTTTGTCCTTTTGACACTTTTAATCCCTCTACTTGAGTTAAATTACACTTTCTCCTTTATATTCACGTTTATTCTTTCTTTCTCGTCTATAAAAATATCCGGGTGTTACAAGTCCACCCCAATTATATAGGTTCCGTCCCCGAAACCTGTTATTCCTCTAACCAGATGAGGGTAATGTTGCCTCATCACTCCTTCAATCTCCCATGTAGACTCGGATCCCTTCCTGTGCTTTCACTGTACACGCATAAGAGGAACCACTTTATTCCTTAACCTTTTGTCCTTTCATACAATGATCGCCACTGGTTGCTCCACATAATTGAGTCATTCATTTACTTTGATATCTTCTAGTGGTACAACCATATCCTCGTCTGCCAAACACTTCCGCAGATGAGATACATGGAATGCCGGGTGAATTCCACTTAACTCATCTGGTAGTTCCAACCTATAGGCCACCTCTCCTACACGGGCAATGATTCGGAAAGGTCCTATATACCTCGGGCTCAACTTGCCCTGCTTTCTAAACTGAATGATACCTTTCCAAGGTGAGACTTTCAACATAACCTTGTCACCCACCTGGAATTCAATCGGTCTACGTCTCTTATCAGCATACGACTTCTATATCCTTAGCTGCCTTCATAATGGCTTTGATCTTTTCTAGTTTCTCAGTTGTAGCTTTGATCACCTTAATACTTCCCAACTCTTTCTGACCAATGTCACCCCAGCAAACGGGTGTCCTACATCTCCTACCATATAGCATCTCGTATAGTGGCATGCCAGTGCTGGCATGATAACTGTTGTTGTACGAGAATTCTGTTAATGGCAAATGGTCATCCGAACTTCCTCCAAAATATATCACGCACGCTCGAAGCATATCCTCGAGTGTCTGGATTGTCCTCTCAGACTGACCATCCGTCTGAGGATGATAAGCCGTGCTGATGTGTAGCCTAGTTCCCATCACATCGTGGAATTTCTTCCAAAACTTGGATGTAAACCGAGTGTCATGATCAGATACAATAGACACCGGCACACCATGACGAGCTACGATCTCCTTGATGAACACATCCCCTAACCTCTCGGAGGAATATGTCTCTTGGATCGGTAGGAAGTGAGCACTCTTCGTCAAAGATCAACTATCACCCATATGACATCATACCCTTTGGGGGTACGTGGTAACTTTGTAATAAAGTCCATGGTGATATTCTCCCACTTCCACTCAGGTATATCCAAAGGTTGGATTTTCCCGTACGGCTTCTGATGCTCCGCCTTCACTTGCAAACAAGTAAGGCACCTACTCACGTACTCTGCTACGTCACGCTTCATACCCGGCCACCAATAATCCTTCTTCATATCGTGGTACATCTTGGTAGCACCAGGAAGAATGGAGTATCAAGTCTTATGAGCCTCGTCCATGATCTTTCCACGTAGATCCCCATAACAAGGGATCCACATCCATCCAGATCGGGTTCTAACACCGAGAGTGTTCTCACTTAACTCTGCGACTAGACCTCTCATCCTTTTAGAGTAAAGACAATCTTCTTTCAAAGCCTCGTCTTGAAACTCCTTGACCTGCGTCATCACGTCAGAGGTCATAATCACCTGATATGCCTTTACCTGAATCGGCTCGGGTCTCTCCTTTCGACTAAGGGCATCGGCAACCAAGTTGGCCTTCCCCGGATGGTAATGGATCTCGCAATCGTAATCCTTTATGAGCTCCAACCATCACCTCTGCCTCATGTTGAAATCCTTCTGCTCGAAGAAGTACTTCAAGCTTTTATGGTCCGTGAAGATGGTGCACTTCGTCCCGTATAGGTAGTGCCGCCATATCTTCAAGGAAAAACCACAAATGCTAACTCCAAATCATGTGTAGGGTAGTTGACTTCATGGACCTTCAGCTGTCGAGATGCGTAGGCTATCACCCTTCCATGTTGCATCAACACGCAACCTAGCCCAGAATAAGAAGCATGTGAATATACCACTAAGTCTTCACTCCCTTCGGGTAATGTCAAGACAGGAGGTTGTGTTAATCTCACCTTTAACTCCTCGAAAGCATCCTCCTGTTCTCGACCCCGCACGAACTTCACATCCTTGCGAGTCAATTTGGTCAAAGGTGAGGCTATCTTAGAAAAGTCTTGAATAAATATCCTGTAGTAACCCACCAATCCCAAGAAGCTACGAATCTCAGATGTCATCTTTGGAGACTTCCATTGCATCATGGCCTAAACCTTTGCCGGCTCTACCATAATCCCCTCGGGATTTACCACATGACCCAAGAACTGAACTTCACGCAACCAGAACGCGCACTTGGAGAACTTAGCGTACAGCTTCTCCTTTCTCAATGTCTCCAACACCTACTTAATGTGACCAACATGCTCTTCTTTGCTCTTCGAATAAATCAGGATATCATCTATAGATACAATCACTGATTTATCTAACATCGGCTGACACACTCGATTCATCAAGCCCATAAAAACAGCTAGCGCGTTGGTTAAACCGAGAGACATAACGAGAAACTCGTAGTGTCCATAACGCGTATGAAAAGCTGTTTTAGGAATGTCTTGCTCCTTCACCTTCAACTGATGGTAGCCAGATCGAAGATCTATCCTCGAGAACCAACTGGCACCTTGGAGCTGATCAAACAAGTCATCAATCCTCGGTAACGGATACCGATTCTTCACTGTCAACTTGTTCAATTCGTGGTAGTCAATACACATCCTCATGATACCGTCCTTCTTCTTTACAAACAAGACCGAAGCACCCTAAGGAGAGATACTCGGCCTAATGAAACCCTTATCAAGCAACTCTTGTAGTTGCTCCATCCATTCCTTCATCTCTGAGGGAGCCAAACGGTACGGTGCCTTAGCTACTGGCTGAGCACCGGGTATAAAGTCAATTTGAAATTCAATTTCATGGTCCGGTGGCACACCCGATAAATCTTCTGGGAACAAACACCGATACATCAGGAAATTGTGGTGTTGATGTGTCTACATCCTTCACGTAGGCCAAATAAGCACTACATCCACACCTCATGCACTTTCCTGCCACCGCCGTCAAAATCACTTTCGGAATCGTCTTAACTCGATCACCGTATATCGTCACCGAACTCCCGTCGGGCACTGTCAGTCTAATCATTTTCTTGTGACAAACAATGTTCGCCTCGTAGTCCGCTAACCAATCCATTCCTAGGACTACATCAAACCCTCCTAAGGTCATCACAAACAGTCTAGCAGGAAACTTATGACCTTCTAGTTCTATGTCATAACCCTCAATCAAGTCAGAAATCCTCGTAGACTTACGTATGGCAGTTTCTACCTCAAAGGGCTCATCAATACATCTTCTACTAACAGGTAAATTAGCACCAAAAGCAGCAGAAATAAAACTCCTACTAGCACTAGAATCAAATAACACAGAAGCAAGAGTTTGATTTACTAGAAACGTACCTGATACAACATCGGGGTCCGTCCTAGCCTCCTCCCTGGTCATTGTGAATGCTCTAGCACTTGCCCTTTGCTCCTCGGTTCCGGTCTTCCTCCCCACTCCGGAACTCTCTGCCCTCGGCTTCTTGCACTCCCTGCTTAGGTGGCCTACTTCACCACAATTGAAGCACCTTGCTGCTCTGCAATCTTTAGAGATGTGACCGGGCTTCCCGCACTTGAAACAAACATTTAGCCCCATCCTACACTCACCAGCGTGCTCCTTCCCACACTTACCGCACTTCTTCGTCCCCTATCCTGTTGCAACCCCCCGTCGATCATCCACCCTCACTTTCTTGTTATTTGGGGTAAAGCCACCACGCCCCAACCGCTTCCTGTTCGGGTTCCGGTCATCACCACCTATCTTCTTCCCCTCGACCACCATCACTTCCCTATCATCATACAGCCTCCCAGCCAATTCAACCACCAACCTAAACGTACTCGGTCGGGCGGCGATCATGTGCCTGCGGATATCCGCCGGTAAGCCCTGAATGTATCTTTTGATCTTTCGTGACAGGGGCATCACCTGATCCGGCATCAGCCGTGCCATCTCATTGAACTTGGTGGTGTACTGCTGATGTGTCATGGTTCCCTCCTCCGGCTACAAGAACTCTCTCCCTACCTTGTCCAACTCCCGATGAGGACAGAACTCCTCGATCACCAACGTCTTCAGCTCACTCCACCTCATTCTACTAATCGCCCTACTACCCTCGGCTTGGACAATGTTGTCCCACCAATATAGAGCCGAGTCCACAATCAAATGAGTGGCAAACTTCACCTTCTGGTCCTCCCGGCACTTGCTGATTTCAAGAACGGCCTCCATCTCACTCACCCATCAGTGACCAGCAGCAGTAGTGCCATTACTATCAAAGGTAGGGGACTTGCATCTTTGAAATGTCCCATAGTTACAGCCTCATGATACCTCCAGCACAGTCTCTTCTTCCTACTCTTCCTCATCAGTAGAAATAACCGTCTCTGTCTCCGGTTACTCTCTCCTTCTCGAGGACCTATTCAGCTTTAATCACTTCGGTCACCACAGATGGCAAGATCGTCTGCATGACCTGATGAACCTCCTCCACCACGACCTCTTTCACTGAGGCTCTCAAATTAGCACTCTCATCACCACCCTCCGGATGAGGGGTCTCATGCTCCTCATGGGTCACTTTTTCAACCCTGGGCCTTCCTCTTATGACCCGTGGTCCAGCACCACGTCCACCATGTACCCCGCCTCATGATGCCTTAGAAGATCTACCTTCAGCCATCCTGTAACACACTATAAGATTCAAACACTAAAACAGTCATTCAAGGAAGTAGCTCGGATTATGTCAAGTATAGTAAGTCCCTAATTACAGTGGCCAGTTGTGATTAGCCACTTACTTTACTCTTCATACCCCAAGCATTTCCTATTCTGACTACATCAGTATCAAAATCTACTTAGGACAAACAGGTCAAATAACATGCGCACATAATACCGGTTAACATTTAAGAAAATACCTGATGGCATGTAGCTACTTGGACTGGCATCCCTTCCCTTTGTTCCATTCTTAGTTTAAGTTTCGGTTTCTTTTGAAAATATCTCCCCATTTCACTTAAACTTTGGCTCTGATACCAACTTGTAAGGCCCATTCCCGGGCACCTCACAATTGGTCATTCATCGCACATAAAACATACATTTATTTAAAACATCACAGCGGAAATTAATTAAAACTATTTCATATATATTAATGGCAACTTTTGCAAAGTAATACAATATAGTTAACTGTTATGAAATATCATAATTGCATTACATCACAAAAATGTCATGGTTATACTAATGGATGCCATCCTAAAAATGCCAAGTAGCTGCCCCGTGCCATCCTCGGCAACCCTTACCTGCCAACTGGAAAATACATAAAAGTCAGCGTTGCTGAGTGAGTTCTAGTTTTATAAATAAAACACCTAACTTTCATTAAAACCTTTCTTTACTTTCATACGGGATCATGCATCATACGTACAGATAGAAAATATTATTTTTAACTTCCATTATCATTCATTTTCCATCACTTTCATTTCATGCTTTTCATTAACGTTCTCTTCCGTACACATTCTTTTATTGCATACTTTACATTTTCTCTTACTTTCGTTCTCATTCTTTCGTAACGTACTTTACATCATTCTTTTAGTTTCTTACTTTCTTTCTTTCGTACGTTACGTCACTCTTTTACTTTCGTTTGGATCGATGACAATCCCCCGAACATTGTGCACGAAGCTGATGCTGGGCCTGTGGTAATTAAACCATGAACATTGTGCACGAAGCTGACCCAGTCACTTAGGGCAAGTCATCTCTCCAATTCATTCAAACCAATTGGTAATACCCCGAACATTGTGCACGAAGCTGATGCTGGGCCTGTGGTAATTAAAACATGAACATTGTACATGAAGCTGACACAGTCACCTAGGGCATACCCAAGGGTCTTGTCAATCTTAATGATTGACCCTGTGTGCATCCTTTGGGGTAGCTAGCCCGCATCACAGTTGAGCTAACGACAAAATGGTCGTGCACCTCCTTTCTATTTGCTTGCAAGCCATTCTTTCATTCATTACGTTTTATTTCTCATCTTTGTTATCTTTCACTTTGTTACGTTATTCTTTACGTTCTTTCATTCATTTTTCATACTACGTAAAGTAATAACATAATATTTAACGTATTTTATAATATAATATAAATACGTTTGATTACCATTAAAAGATAACACATAAATACCATATATCAATCATACATACCATAACCCTAAATCATCCCATAATCATGCTTATAATGGGTAATCATAACCTATAAGTCAAATCAGGTCAAACCCTAAAATCCTAGGTCTTCCTAAAAATTCAGAAACAATTCTAAGTGTTTAGGCGCATAGGCACTATTTGGGCGTTTCTGCCCTATTTGGACGTTTTGCCACAATGCAGGCGTCTGACTTATACTTCACATCTATACTTAGGCGCATGACCCTTTTTGGGCGGCTGGGCACTATTCATGCGCATGGCCCAACACAGTTCATTCTGGGCAAATCCAAGACGCATGGTTACTATTCAGGCGCATGGGCCTGGCTGAGGCGCATGGACACTTAAGCGGTTGGGCACTATTTAGGCGTTTGGGTTTGTGGGCGGTTGGGCACAATTAGGCAATATGACCGTTGGGGGCATGGGACACTGTTTAGGCACATGGGCAACCAACTTACACTAAATCAACATAAATCAGTCCCCACGCATCATATATCATAATCAAAGCTTGGTACTAACAATCTAAACATTATAACATGAACATAACCATAATCAATCCCAAACATATGCCCAAAACATGCATATTCATTCATACACATATGGGTAGAAACCCACTTTTTATAAAAACTTGCATACATGTATTTCCAGCCCCAAAGCTTGTTTAAAACAGGTTAAAAAGGGGTTCTAGAACTCACCATAGCCAAACTTTCAGGTAGACTTCTTCAAACCCATTTTCTATGAGCTCAACAACCTAAAACCCAACAAACACACACACCCCGAACATACACACACATGTAAGCATGTAACCGAGGCTAATTCTAGCCAAGAACATTTTAAAAACACAAGTTCTTACCTCAGAATTTGAATTCTTCTTCTTCTTCTCTCTAGAACTCGAATTCTCTACTCTTTCTCTCTCTAAAACCGAATGAGAAGAAGTGTGCAGGGGATTATGACTATAATGATAATAATAATAGTATTCATAATAATAATAACAATAATAATAATAATGATAATAATAATAACAATAATAACAATAATAATAATAATGATAATAATAATTGTAGTAATAATAATAATTTATGACTATAATGATAATAATAATAGTATTCATAATAATAATAATAGTAATGGTAGTAATAACAATGTTAGTAATATTCATAATAAAAGAACTTTTATGTGCTAATATTTTCTTAAATACTTAAGGAAAAGAGAGAGAATATTGGGGTAGAACCTTATTAGGTTCTTAATATTTAAGTATTTATGCCCACTTTAAATAACGCACATAACTAATGAAGTAAAAATTTGAAATTGAGCATATTGATTATGAAATAAGGTTGAATGTTCAATAAGGGCTACAAATACCACGTTAATTGACGGACCTTTCAGTGACGGATGTCACAATATCCCCCAGTTGAGAGAATTTCGTCCTGAAATTCAGCTAGAGTTAGGTCTAGGAGTATTCTCCACGAACAGATGTGGGTAATTGAGTTTTATCTGGTGTTCCTGTTCCCATGTAAACTCTGGCCCTCGTTTAGAGTTCCATCTCACGCGGACAATCGGTTTCTTACTGCGCCTCAATCGTTTGACCTTTCAATCCATGATCTCTATGGGTTCTTCGACAAAATGTAGCTTTTCATCAGTCTTGATTTCCTTAATTGGTACATGAAGGGATTCATCCGTCAAGCACTTCTTGAGGTTCGATACGTGGAACGTATCGTGTACACCACTGAGTTCTGGTGGCAACCTTAATCGGTATGCCAATGGGCCAATTATTTCTGTGATTTCGAATGATCCTACATATCTTAGGACTAACTTCCTTTTCTTTCCAAACCTTATAATCCCTTTCCAAGGAGAGACTTGAAGTAAAACGCGATCTCCCATGTTAAATTCCAGAGGTTTCCAACGGTTGTCGGCGTAGCTCTTTTGATGATCTCTGGCTGCTTTTAGTCTGTCTTTGATCTGAAAAATCTTGTCGGTTGTTTCCTGAATGGTTTCTGGGCCTATTAACTGGCTTTCACCAACATCTACCCAACAAACTGGAGACCTACGTTTCCTTCCGTACTGAGCTTCGAACGGAGCACACCCAATGCTCGTATGGTAGCTATTGTTGTAAGAGAACTCAATCAAAGGTAGATGCGTGCCCCAACTACCACCAAAATTAATTACACAAGCCCTAAGGATGTCTTCCAATGTTTGTATCGTTCGTTCACTTTGACCGTCTGCACCAAGGTGAACAGAATACCTTGACTTATGCGCTTCGTACATAACCAAGGTACGTACATCTCCCCATTTGGGTATCCATATACGATCCATAAAATACTGTATGCCATCTTCCTTGTAACTCATTTGCTTATCCAACCCTCGAAATTCTTCTCCTGTAACGTTTTCTTCTTTCAGAGCTTCACCTTGTGCTGTTAGGATCTGAGCTTTCAGGCTTGTTTGAATAGTCAATCCTAACGCTCGAGCACATAGCGGTTTCACACATTCCTTGCGACTTAAAGCGTCAGCCACCATGTTTGCCTTCCCCGGATGATCCCGGATTTCACAACTGTAGTCGCTAAGGAGTTGTACCCATCGTCGCTGGTGCATATTAAGTTCCTTTTGATCTAAGATATGCTGGAGGCTCTTATGATCCGTGTAGATAATGCACTTAGTTCCATACAAGTAATGCCTCCATATCTTAAGTGCAAATACCACAGCGCCCAACTCCAGGTCGTGAGTCGTATAGTTCTTTTCATGTACCTTAAGTTGTCGCGAGGTGTAGGCAATCACCTTATCCTTCTGCATTAGCACACATCCCAGTCCTTGATGTGAAGCATCGCAGTACACCATAAAATCATTAGATTCGTCCAGAAGGGACAATATCGGCGCATTGCACAACTTTTCTTTCAATGTTCGGAACGCCACTTCTTGTGCACGTCCCCAATCAAATTTCTTGTCTTTCTGAGTTAACAGAGTAAACGGTTGGGTGATTCTTGAGAAATTTGCGATGAAACGACGATAGTGTCCAGCCAACCCTTAGAATTTCCATATTTCCGAAGGTGTCTGAGGTGCTTCGCATTTCTTCACTACTTCGATCTTTCTGGGATATACGTGAATTCCATTCTCGTTCACCACGTGTCCCAAAAATTTCACTTCCCGTAGCCAAAACTCACACTTTGAGAACTTGGCGAAAAGTTTCTCTTCCTGTAATAACCCCAGTGTTGCCCGAAGGTGTTCTTCATGGTCCTCTTTGGATCGAGAGTAGCTAAGTATATCGTCTATGAATACGATCATGAACTTATCCAAATAAGGTTTACACACCCGGTTCATCAGGTCCATGAACACAGCTGGAGCATTAGTCAGTCCGAACGGCATGACTAAGAACTCATAGTGCCCATAGCTGGTTCTAAATGCTGTTTTCAGAATGTCATCCTCGAAAACCCTTAGCTGATGGTATCCCGAATGATGGTCGATCTTAGAGAAGTACGAAGCTCCTTGCAATTGAGTGAACAGATTGTCGATTCTAGGAAGAGGATAACGATTTTTCACGGTCAGTTTATTCAGTTCGCGATAATCGATGCGCATGCGAAACGATTGATCTTTCTTTTTGACAAATAATATCGGTGCTCCCCATAGTGAGTGACTCAGCCGGATAAAACCCTTTTCCAGCAGTTCCTGCAATTGGCTAGATAGCTCTTGCATTTCGGATGGTGCTAATCGATATGGCGTCTTTGCTACTGGTGTAGCTCAAGGAATCAATTCTATGCGAAATTCCACTTGCCGAGGAGGAGGCAAGCCGGACAAGTCATCAAGGAATACATCCAGGTGGTCCCGTACTACCGGAATGTCTACCAACTTCCTCTCCTCTTCCTTCTTTTCCACCACGTGTGCTAGAAACGTGTAGCGTTGCTTTTGTAAACATCGACGCGCCTTCATGCAGAAGATGAGCTTTAGGTTTCTCCCTGATCGTTCTCCCTGAATCCTGAGCACCTCTCCGTCTGGCATGGGGATTCGCACCACTTTTTCCCGACAAACGATCTCTGCTTCGTGTTTTGATAATCAATCCATCCCCACGACTACGTCAAAACTTCCTAACTCAAAAGGTATCAAATCTATTTCAAAAGCATGGTTTTCCAATATCATCGAGCACTCTATAATAATCTCATCGGCCTGTACAATCCTACCGTTGGCCATTTCTATGGAGTACTAGTTTCTAGCCTACTAGGGTTCAAATCGAGCAGATGAGCAAATTCAGAATATATAAAGCTATTGTCTACTCCAGTATCAAACTATATGGATGCGAAATGATGATTGAGCAAGTACGTACCCGTAACGACATTTGGATCCTAATGTGCGTCGTTTGCTCTGATGACGAATGCACGTCCTCGGGCAGCATTTCCTTGATTCCCCGGGCCTTGATTACCGGCTATGGCCATCACCTGCTGTTGATTGTTCTCTTGTTGACCCGGCGCCCGATTCAGTCTGGCGCATATGTTCTGGTAATGATCAGGGCTTCCACACTCGTAGCAAACCCGAGCATTCCCTGCGAGGTCAACCGCATTTACCGGCACAACCAGATTCGATGCCACTCTTTAGTCTTTCGCTAGATGCCCCGGGCGTCTACAGTTTACACACACCCGGCACGACATTGCTTGGGGGTGATGAAAGTTGCACCTATTACACTTGGGGTGCGGCCCGACATATTCCTTCTTACCCTAAGCCACAGCTACAAAATTCCTGGTTGTCTTTGCCCGTTTCCAAGTTTCTTGGTACTCGACCTGCTCGCTTCCCTGACATCCTTTCTCTTATCTGCTCCTTTTCCTAAAACCCCAGTTCTCACCATCTCATCTGTTAAAGTACCCATCCTTCCGAATTGCACTCTGGATTGTAGGAGGGGCTGCTACCGTTACCATTGCACGGATTTAAGGCACAAGTCCCCAAATGTACCTTTCGATTCTCTTAGATTCTAGAGTTACTAGATGTGGAACCAGCCTTGCCAACTCGTGGAAACGATCAGTGTACGCTGCGTGCCCAGCTCCTACCATAGCATGGTTCCAGAACTCATGCTCCAACTTCTGCATCTCATTGAGTGGACAGTACTCTTCGGTGATTAATGCTTTAAACTTATCCCAGGTCATCTGCATTGCTGATTCTCTTCCTCTTGCCTGAATCTGTGTGTTCCATCAAGTTAATGCCTTGCCCTGTAGTGAACATGTGGCATACTTAATCTTCTGACTGTCTAGGCATTCACTTATATCATTGACCGCCGCCATCTTCTCGAGCCACCTGGTTAGAGCTATTTCCCCACCTTTTCCATCAAATTCCTTTGGTTTGCATGCCACAAACTCCTTGCAAGAAGATCCCCGCCTCACATTACCAACCACAGTCTTGTTACCAGTAGTACCACCATTCTCTGTTTCTTCCCCTTTTCCTTTGTTATCCTCATTCCCAACTCGATTTTCATTTCCTACTTCATTACCAGCCTCTCCTTGACCTCTTTCTCTATCATCCCCATTGTCATTGTCGTCTTCGTCATCCCAATGGGGGTTCTGATAAAGAAGAGTGTCGCTCACTTGGGCCACTATTGTTGGAATCAGTGCGGCTAGCTGCGGAGCGATCATGGTAGCTATATCGGGGTATCCAGTTCCCTGATTGTTACCGGCAGGGCCACCACCTGTTCCTGGTGCCCTACCTCTACCTCTTCCTCTCCCTCTGCCCCTTGGGGCCTCACCTTCACGACTGGTACTGCGGGTGATTCTTTGAGGCGGCATTTTGTAATCATAAAAGGAGTAAACACGTAAACTTTAGTCACTTCAAGATACATTATTAATTCCACTCATCAAGATCCAACATTCTAAGTCAACATCACAATATGACAGCATTCATCATATACAGATCGTGCAAGTCCTCATGCCCATGAATTAATAGTATTCAAACAGTACTCTGTGATAACAAATGAAAATCTAAGCATATAATCTCAATTAGTCTAACAAAGGTTGTCTATCTCTTCTTCCTTCGAGATCTCAGACATATCTTTCTCAGGGTCGGACTCAATGTTCGAGATCAAACGCATTGCGTGATCTATGGATATCTCTTCAGTTTCGATACCCAAATCTAATAAAACAATGCGGCGTGCATTGGAACGGAAGATTCCAGCAGAAGACATCCCGTAAGGAGAGAGTATAAGTACTCTCCTCAGGGTGAATAGTTTACAAGGCAGAGAGATAAAAGAACAAGAATAGAAGGAACATACATGCGATATCAGATGCACGCAAACCCTAGCATGCATTCTACATGAAGGTTCCTAGGTTATAGTCTAGGTCAAGTGATTTGCCAAATTCTCTATAACCAGTGGCTCTGATACCAGTCTGTCACACCCCCGCTAAAAGCGGAAACACGAGGATGTAACGGACTGGATCGTCATAACACATTGTAATCAATAGAGATGCAATATATATATGTATAAAATGAATAACGTGTCATGACGACACCCGACACAAAGGAGACAACACATTGTAATCAATAGAGATGCAATATATATATGTATAAAATGAATAACGTGTCATGACGACACCCGACACAAAGGAGACTTGTATCGTGTTTAGTTAATAACCATGACAATATAACCAAAAGTATTAACATTGTAATAAAATTCCCACAACCCGGGAACAAGTATTCAAAGTAAGATAATGTGCAATTAGACCAACAGTGTCAAAGTAATGTATAGTCTCAAAAATGCATCCTAGGGTCTCCACTAAGGCCGCACTCCTAGAATCTTCAGTTATTGGTATCACCTAAAAAGAAATGCTCAAAATGACCAACATAATTGTTGGTGAGTTCACAGGTTTAATAGTAAATAAAATTGATGCTGTATAATAGTTTTGCGGAACATCGTGAATACAGTTATAAGTAAGCAAAATCACATGACAACATGAGCATCACAACTAAACCTACGACGTACACAAAGATATTGTCAGAATATATTCACCCTAAGGCCCGTTCCTGGCCACTGTTGGTACTAACTTGTATACCATCAAACGAGGGTGGGGGTGTCAACCCAATAGTACTATCAATACCTATCCGTCGGTTCCAACACCAGAATTAAATAGTTGTGAATCAAGTACCACACCGCAAACTCGTGCATGTATCTGATAAAGACTTACAAAACAGTAACACGATAATCCCAAGAATATGAGTTGTACAACATGAAAAGGATGAGCATACTTTTCTCCCAAGTTTGTAAATAATTGAAGTAATATGTTAAAATAAAAAGGGGTCATGAAACTCACTTGATTGATGGTAGCAATAGATGAACAAAGGTTCTAGAGGATGAAAGCAACAATCGATCAAACACCTATTATTAATTATTATTAAGTATTAATGATACGTTCAAAGAGAATAGATGCGTTCGGTCGGTTCGGGTTGGATCGGTCACGTGACACACACACATACAAGCAGGCATAAGTATAAGATTTTATATAGATTCATGCCATAGGAATCGTCACCATTGATAGTGATATTCATGTTAAGGGTTTCACTGTTACTAAAGGGGCGTAATAAGTATGGCAGAGTGATAATGTTGGTAGAAGCAATAAGGATATTAGAAAATCCTAATGTTAGTCTTGGTAATCATAATAATGTCAATATTGATTATATTTGAGACAATATTAGTAATAATCATGATGTTAATATTAATAATGTCGTTAGCAATGGTAACTGTATCAATATTACTTTAACATCGCATGACCTACACACACTACACACAAGAATGCATTCACACACATACAACCTTCAGTCGCAGGACTCAACATCCATTCGCACGAATCAACCTTCATTCGTACGAATCAACCTTCATTCGTACAAATCTCCATTCAGTCGTACGACACAGATTCATCCGCACACACATATCCATTCGTACACAAACATTCGCACAGCACAACATTCATACGCACACACCCTCATTCGCACGATACAGCATTCATTCACACACATGCTCATTCGCATGACACACACTCATTCGCACAATACAAACTCATTTGCAGACATACTTCCAATCGCACGTCACCATTCATTCGCACACACACACTCAACCGCATGACTCGACATTCATTCGTACACAACCATAGTCATTCGTGCATGAATATCAACTATTCGCACACGAATGACCTTCATTAGTCCGAAACAGTTCATTCGCACAACTCACATTCAGTCACACAAGGGCAAGCATACAGTTGCATATGCAGAACACAGGTGTGTCGGAGTGCGCACAGCAGCCTTCGGCTGCTGTGTCCACTCGAATTACACCACAGCACATTCAGAAGTTGATTCCGAACGTATTTGAGCAATTGATGCACCCAAAAAGCCTCGACAATAGTCGCGCACCCGAAAAATCCCAAAACACCCGAAACCGATGCAGAGAGGACGAAATATGATGAGATGAGGAACGACGGTGGTCGTCTACCTGTGAAATGTCGAAAGGGAGCGACCAGCGGCAGCTATTTGTCGGAGAAAAGAGGAAAATGGTCGGAGACAGGGGGCGAATGGCGATGGTAGGGTTTTGGATAAGGTGAAAAGCCGCTGGTCATGGGTATTTATACCTATTTCAGAATTATGAGAATGGCAACTTTAGTCCCTGGACTTCCAAGACAATAAATTCCTTAAGTTTGATTAATTACAATTGGGACCCTGAAACAAACAAACAAACAAACAAACCCAGTATATCCCACTCAAGAGCAGGGTCTGGGAGGGGTAGGTGGTGGCAAGTCTTTCCTCTATCCAGATAGGTAGAGAGACCGCTTCCAAAGAGACCACTGGCTCGATAACAAAAGCAATAACGCTAACGAAATTGGGACCCTGAACTTTGTTAATTATAATAATAGTAATATTAATAATATGGTTTTACAATATTAATGATCATAATAGCACTACTAATAATAATACTAATAATAGCTTTAATAATAGTAATAACATTAATAATATTAATGATGATAATGATGGTAATAATAACAATAATAATAGTACTACTAATAATAGTTTGAAAAATAATAATAACAGTAATAACAATAATAATAATAATGATAATAATAATTGCCGTAATAATAATAATTTATGACTATAATGATAATAATAATAGTATTCATAATAATAATAGTAATGGTAGTAATAACAATGTTAGTAATATTCATAATAAAATAACTTTTATGTGCTAATATTTTGTTAAATACTTAAGGAAAAGAGAGAGAATATTGGGGTAGAACCTTATTAGGTTCTTAATATTAAAGTATTTATGAACATTTAAAATAACGCACATCTGTCTCCTTTTACAACTCAATAACATTAGTTTAGACAAGCTGTTAACTAGCACAGGAGCTTGTATAGCGATCTTCCTTGCATATCTCGGATGCTTAAACACTCCTATCTTATTAGGCCATTTTATTTGTTATGAGAAAGAGTAAGTTCAACAAAGTGTTTACAGTTATCCATCAACCCTTAATTTTTGCAAACTTTGTTAAAACAAAACAAGTGTAAAAACGATTTTAACCTAAAAACAATAGATATTTTTCTTTATGTTAATAACATAAATATTTTGGTAAATTTTCAAGTATAGGATCATATTTGTTATGAGATCGATCATAAACATCTTTTGGCTTTATTTGAAATAAGATTGGTTATGTTGATTGTCAATATGTTGTATCCTCTTTTAAACTTAGACTTTAATTCTTAGTAGAACACATATTCTATCATGTTTATCATGTTTAGATTGATTTGTATTAAATCTGTGAATTTCACAATCATAAATCTTGTAGAATCTTATCCAGCTTCAAGACTGTATTGAGATTTCAAGTTACCCCAACTTGACTTAAACCTTTTATCTTTGATCAGCTTGTTTCAGAATTATTTTTCTATATTATAATATCTATTAAGAGCATAACTAGCCTGAGAAACGTTTCTAAACACATAACCATAATAACTTTTAGGACTTATATATATATATTCATATATATATATACACACACACATATATTTTTCTGAAAGAGACTGATTCAAATGATAATGGGCTTGAGTATGACTAGACTATAACTCTTAGTATGTTTTAGCATTGAGTTAGAGTTACTAGAAAACCTTGGTAAGTAATCTACTTCAAACATAAAGAACTTTCAGTGTATCATAGATCTTAGTGCTTTTAGTTTTCAAAGTCAAGCATATCAATATATCAAACATAATCCAAGTCAGTTTCTTTCAAACTTCTAAGATGTAATTAATCAATAATCACAAAATATAATCAATAATCACAAAAGATGTAATTTTATTCCTAAAATGTAATTAATCAATAATCATAAAAATGTAAAACAAAATATATTTGCAAATTCATTTACTCCCCCTAAGAACAAAACCTTTTTTTCAAGACATTGTTCAAATTTTCTCCTCCTAAAATTATGATAATCCGCAAGAAAATAGATATTTAACTAAAAAAGGAAAACAATTTTTGTAAAGGGTGTATGGATAACCGTTAAACAAAGTTAATCATTCTAAGAGATTGGACTAAAAAGTCAAGTCTAAAATGATCAAACCCTTTAGTAAACAAATAGGCAATGTTGTCATCTGAAGAAACTGATTCCAAATAGATAAGTTTGCGTTCAAAACAGCCACGAATAAAATGCATGCGGATGTCGATGTGTTTTGTCTTTGAATGTTGAATCGGATTCTTCAGTATGTTTAAAACAGTCATGTGTCTAAGGCGATGAGGCATGAAGTGCAGCTTTATCATTTTCAATCGTAGGTATTGGAGTAGGACCAGTGTCTTTGATATCTGATCTACAAATATCTTGTTTCATAGAGTTAGTAATAATAGAAGATTTATTTTTAAAGAAACTCACATTGGTTTCTTTAAAAATATGATCTTCCTTATCAATGTTTCCTTTTGAAACACATCTCTCACACCCTCAATATCCACAAACGGGGTATTGCCATTAGACACGTGACAACAAGATCTCAGCCATTATTTACACCAAACAACACAACATTTATAAGACATAATTACTCATTGACATTAAAGTTTTCTAAATCAGAGTTAAACAAGAAATGATGAAGGTAATTGCGGAGGCGTATTAATTTGTAATCCAGATGGTGCAAACATGCGCAAAACCAATAAAGTATAAAATGATAGAAAATGTAAATGCATTCGATTGACCCTACGTTAATGGATGCAGTGTGTGATGATCCTATTGTCCAAACCTTAAGAACCTAAAATAAAAATGCTAAACTGTCAATACAAGGTTGGTGAGTTCACAGGTTTTGATAAACACGACATAATGTAAGTAGATATAGTAAACAAAGTAATATTAGTAGATAGACAGTTTACTTAACAAGTTACTAAGTGTATGAAGTTCACAACCGAAGCTGACAATGCAAATGAAGGCCTCAACTGTGAATACCAGGTCACAAAAATAGAAACTAGGTCAACTAAACACCTGTTTGACATGTAGTTGTGTTAGCTCGACAAGTCCGGTTGGGGTTTGTCAATCCCAGTAGATCTACTCAGAATTACCTCGCTATAATACGTACATTAACGGTTCGAGTATGAGGACTTGGGTATGGTATAACGCTAGTAAACAAGTGACATTACAGTAATACTGATCAATGAAAATAATTTTAGAACACATGTTTCTTTCACCCCAAAAGAAAGTAAATAAGCTAGGGTTGAGAACTCACCTCGTATGCACAACAAATAAGGTTACGTAGTGTACAAGCTATTAGATTCCCGGAACACCTGGACATCATTAAATGTCTATTAATATTAATTGCTAATATTAAAACAATACGGTTTCACGAACACAGGTTGGTTATGGTATGGGTCATCGACATTTCCCTTTTCCCAATCAAGCTCAAGTATATTCCAAATCTCCTTTCATGCACAAAACCCAATCACCTTCCTTTATACTAGATCATGTATAAAGGAACTCGTCAATGCGTTTTGTATTTCAAGTCATTATATACCAAAACCTTATTTGTTAATAATGCTAAACCCATATATCATATTGCATAATGATCATATGTAACACACTTACGATAATATACATGTACAAATTTATATACACACATAATATACCCAGCATCTAACTCCCACATATAATAATAAACACACATATTAAAATATATTGCCTTCATGCATATGACAATCATATTTAAGCTAAACTACCCCCACTACATGAGCACTCACTGCTAAAGTTACATGTTCAAGCACAGATGCATAAGATCATATATTTAATACACATGCTCATCATGGTTGCCATTCAAATCCAACTTCGATGCATACATATATTTTTACATGCTTGAACTCAGTACATATACATATAATACAGCCACACATCCAAATGACTCACACACACAATGATCTTGGACTCAACCAGGTCATGCACACACATATACAGGGGTGCGCAGCCCACACACACAAAACTGCACATTACGAAGACACTATATACGCATATACCACCGGAACACATGTACCAAAATCGCATACATGGCAAAAAACACACACACACACACACAAACTGTAGAATTCTACACCACATCCACGGTTGACCACACACATAACAGCCGTATATATATGCATACGCACACACATGGATACATACAAAGAGCACATCATCACACGTATGGCTGCACACCTGCAACCACGAACCAGACCACATATGTATCCGCAATGCGCACAAAAAAATGAAACCCATTGTCGATATCTATCAATCGAGGCAGTACCAAAACCGTGATGAAAAACAAACACGAATAAGCTATGAGAATAGAACCTACTGAATGGAAACTGTCGAAGTGAAGTGTCGTGAGATGAAGAAAGTTTCCATGAAGGAGGCCGTTGGTGGTTCAAGTCATGGGATTTGGAGCTGTTGAGGGGGTCGAATGAGAGGGAAGGGGGTGCGGCTGAATTTGGGTTGCTCGATGGGTGTTTGTGGGTGAAGGGGTGGAAGGGGTCGGTTCTGAGGAACAACCGAGAAGGGATGATTTACAATGTAAATTACACTTTGATCCCCCTAAATTAGCCTACTGTATATTTAGGTCAATTAGATTAAGTTTTCACTAATAATAATAAAAATCATTATTATAGTAATAATAACAATTGTCAATAATCATTAATACTTAATAATAATAAAATTTTATTTGTTTAGAATATTGGAGAATAGTAGTAATGTTAACCTGAAAATTACGGGGTGTCACATCATCCCCTTGTTGAAGGAATTTTCAACACGAATTCCTTCAACATCCTCCGGTTTTCAAATTGTACCAGATTTAACAGCGACCACGAAAGAGTGTTCAGAATTTGCTAAGACTGGGGTTTCTAGAATTTTTGAAACTAACCCAAAACAGGAAACATAAGGTTTTGTGAGAGTTATGATATTATCTCCTTGTTGAAGGGAATTTCGTCTCGAAATTTAAGGAAAATATATTTTAAAATGATACCTTAAAATGTGGATGCCTTATCTTGGAACAGTTGTGGACACTTCTTCATTTTATCCTGGCGTTCCCAGGTAAATTCTTGTCCATGCTTCGAATTCCATCTAACGCGCATGATATGAATCTTGCTACGCTTTAGGGTTTTGACTTTTCGATTCATAATTTTAACTGGCTCTTCAATGAAATGAAGTTGTTCATCAATCTCCAATTCTTCATGGAATGACAAGTGATTCATCAACTAGACACTTCTTCAAGTTTGAATAATGGAAAACATTATGAACACCATCGAGTTCTGTAGGTAAGTCTAGCTGATATATAAGCTACTAGAGCAATCCTCTTAACAATCTCAAACAATCCAACATATCTAGGGTTTAACTTTCCATGCTTTCTGAAACGTATCACACCCTTCCAATGTGAAACCTTTAATAACACCTTGTGACCGACTTGAAATTCTAAAGGCTTTCTACTTTGATCTGCGTAACTTTTTGACGATCATGAGCTGCTGCCATAAGATTACGAATCTGAACAATCTTCTCTGTGGTTTCATGAATAAGCTCAGGACCAGTCAACTGACTATCACCGACTTCAGTCCAACAGAGAAGTGATCTACACTTTCTGCCATGAAGTGCCTCGGTGCTGCTTTCATGCTCGTATGACAACGATTGTTGTAAGAGAATTCAACCAAAGGCAGATGGGTTTCCCAATAATTTCCAAGGTGAATAACGCATGCCCTAAGCATATCTTCTAGGGTTTGAATCGTGCGTTTTGTCTAACCATCTGCCTGTGGATGATAAGCCGTGCTCATATCCAGACGAGTGCCTAATGACTTCTAAAGTGACTGCCAGAAGTGCGAAGTGAATTGCACGTCACGATCAGAGATGATCGAAAGTGGCATGCCATATCGTGACACAATTTCCTTTAAGTAGATCTATGCCAGTTTATCCATTTTGTCAGTCTGACGAATGGCCAAGAAATATGCCGACTTGGTTAAATGAACCATTGTCACCCAAATAGTATCTTTTATAGTCTGTGAATGAGGTAATTTTATGGAAAAATCCATTTAAATATACTCCCATTTCCATACTGGAATCTCTGGTTGTTGAAGCGAACCTGACCATATCTGATATTCTGCTTTGACCTTAGAGCAAGTCAAACACTTTGACACGTAAGTGGTAATTTCAGCTTTCATATTAGGCCACCAGTAGATGACTTTCAGGTCTTGGTACATCTTGTCAGATCCAGGATATACTGAGTAACAAGATGTTACACCCCCGCTGATAGCGGAAACACGGGGATGCGAGCTAGACGGGATTGTCATAACACATGGTTAACAATAGAGATGCAATATATATGTAATTGATGACATAGCGTGTCATGACGACACCCGACACAAATGGAGACTTGTGTCGTGTATAATCAATATTCACGACAACATAGCCATAAACATAAACATAAGATGATCTCGTAAACATTGATGTTAACTTGTAGTGTAAATTCCCACAACCCGGAACAAGTATGCATTGTTCAAGCTTAAGCAAACAAAATGATCCAAAAGTATCAATGTTTAACAAGATGCTAACTCCTCCAAAATGCATCCTAGGGTCTCCTCTAAAGGCAGCATTCGTAGAACTTCAATTACCTTGATTACCTGAAAAGAGATGCTCAAAACGGTCAACATTATTGTTGGTGAGCTTCGCAGGTTTTAAGTAATAAAAGATGTTAAGATGAAAACAGTAAGTAGGGTTAATAAAAAAAACTACCGCAACTACACTTATGCGTAGGCGGTTTTACCAGTTATAAATGGCTACAGCCAAACCTAATCATCGGTTCCACACGGAAATTGGTGGCTGTAAAGAGAGCATTCTTAACAGTAAATAGTTTAATAATACGTAGCAAGATCCACACATCGCATATGTATAGTTTATAACCAAACCAATCCTTAGGTCCCATTACCGGGATTAATGGTTATATTGAAAGATCCACATAGAAGAACCACACGGAAGTCCCACACAGCCAAATAGTATCACCAAACAAGTAGCATTATCCAACAAGTAGGAAAGCATCCAACAAGTAGTAAGCATCCCATGAGTTTCACATGACGTAGCATGATCCACACAGCGCATACGTATAGATTACAACCAAACCAGTCCTTAGGTCCCAATATCGGGATTAATGGTTGTCCTAAAAGATCCACACAGAAGAACCACACAGAAGTCCCACACAGAAGTCCCACACAGCCGAGGCATCCAACAACAATAGCATTCACAGGTAGGGTCAATCAACACATAATATCAAATAGTCGCACATAGTATTATGATACCAGTAAGTGACATACATAGTGGTAACATAGCATGTAGTTCAAGTTCATATAGCATCAAGTAATAGCACATAGTAATGTCAAGCCACCAAGTAACATACAAGGGGTAACATAGCATAGAGTCAAGTTCCAACAATCCATGCCTCAGTCAATCGGGATCATCACGTAGCCCAGTTTAAGCACATTCTTAGTGTACCAGGGATGCTTATATATAGGGTTCCCCGCAGCGTTCCCACCACATCCGCGATACACCTAGAACGGTGCCTAAACCAGTTACGTGACATCCGTTTATCCTTAGCATCAATCAATATGTTAAGCAAGTTAAGATACTCATCAAAGTAGTGGCAGTCTTCCACTAGGGAAGATGCCTTAAATAATGTTAAGTACGCGAGCATTCTTTTCCCCCAAGTTTGAAAATGGTTAAAAGTTATATAAGCGTAAAAAGGGGCCACGAAACTCACTGAATAGATGATAAGCACGATGAAATATTCCCAACAGTAGAATGCTATGAACAGTCAACACCTATTGACAGTTACTGACAAGCATTAATAATGAGCAATAAGCATAAGATGATGTTTAATAGGTTCGGACAGTTTCGGTTCGGTCATGGGTAGCATACACACAAGCAGGCATACACATATCAGACCTTATGTAGGTCCAAGTACTAAGAATAGTCCCAAATTGATTGTCGGTAGTTGTAAAAGGTTAGGTTATTTTGTATGGAAATAGTTTGGGCATGTTGATAGCGTTGACTTTAATCTTTGTGGTCAAGCTATGACACTCTTATTGATGTTACCTTATCATCATAAGACCTCCAGAAAGGGGAATTCACACACACACACACATCATCATTCACACAACAGGATCGGACACACGAATCAATCCTTCATTCGCACGAATGGACCTTCAGTCGCACCAATCAACTTCACTCGTGCGATTGAACCTTCATTCGTCCGACTGGCCTTTCATTCGTGCGACTCAATCACAATCGCACACACCTTCACTCGTATGGACTCAATCGCACACACATTCAATCGCACACATCCGGGCGCATGACTCCATCGTACGACTCACCCTAGTCGCACCACTCAGTCTCACGATAGACTCAGACGCATAGCTCAGTCGCACGACTCACCCCAGTCGCACGGCTCAGTCGGCCGAAAGACCCAGTCGCCCTGTACAGTAGGTCGCGACTGCTGATACCTCGAGCAGTGTCCAGCTGCTCCGAGCACGGGTTTCACACACCAAGAACCTCCAGAATACATATTCAAACATGTCTAAACAAGATGTACACTCAGAAATGCAACACACAAGTCGACACGACCTCATGTGCTAGGATGAACCCGAGCACCCGAAACCCTAGAAAATCGCAGCTGTAAATTAAGCAAAAATGGACAACCGTGGTCGTCTACCTGCTTGAAACGTGATGTCTAAGCTGTAACCGAGGTCTAGCCGACGAAAACGAGACAAATCGAGGCAATTTTGGTGCTAGGTTGAAGAAGAAGAAGAAGAAGCGTAGAAGAGGAAGAAGAGAGCAGATGGTGAAGATGGTGAAGTGTTGGGCTGGTGGATGGGTATTTATACCCAGCCCTAGTTTGACCATTGTCAAGTTTAGTCCCTGCACTTAAGCCCCGTGTCCCCAATTTCATTTCGGTAGAAAACGACGTAAAAACGCGTGTTATATAATTGCATGGATGTGTTTAATGTTGTTTATATTATACAACATAATATAATTAGTGGTGTCGGTCGTGATATTCGTGAGTATTTTAAATGATAAGGTTGCAAATAATGGTATCACGACTGTAAAGGAAAACCAAACTAGTATGATGTCCTCAGAAATAGTCTAAGAAGATGAAAAAAATGAACGCTCTAAGGATAGTTAACGAAATTTCACGTTAAATGACGGACCTTGAGGTGACGGATGTCACAGTATCCCCCAGTTGAGAGAATTTCGTCCCAAAATTCAACTGGTGCTAGGTCCAAGATCGTCATCCTTGAATAGGTGTGGATATTTGAGATTCACCTGATCCTCTCGTTCCCACGTGAATTCCGATCCTCGTTTGGAGTTCTATCTCACGTGAACAATCGGTATTTTACTGCGTCTCAAGCGTTTCACCTTTCGGTCCATGACCTCTATAGGTTCCTCAATGAAATGAAGCTTTTCGTTGATATTGATTTCCTCAGTTGGTACGTGTAAGGACTCGTCGGCCAAACACTTCTTGAGGTTCGACACGTGAAAAGTATCATGTACACCGTTGAGTTCTTGTGGCGACCTCAATCGGTAATCCCCCGGACCGATTCTTTCTGTAATCTCAAATGGTCCTACGTATCGAGGGGCTAACTTCCCTTTCTTTCCAAATCGTACAATCCCTTTCCAGGGCGAGACTTTGAGTAAGACGTGATCTCCAACATTGAATTCTAGAGGCTTCCGACGGTTGTCGGCATAGCTCTTTTGGCGATCTCTAGCAGCTTTAAGTCTGTCTTTGATTTGGAAGATCTTGTCCTCCGGGCCCGTAAGCTGGCTCTCACCAACTTCGGCCCAACAAACTGGGGATCTACATTTCCTCCCGTACAATGCCTCAAATGGAGCGCATCCAATGCTTGTATGATAGCTGTTCTTGTAGGAGAACTCAATTAATGGTAAATGAGTGTCCCAGCTGCCACGAAAATCGATTTACACAAGCTCTGAGCATATCTTCCAATGTTTGTATGGTTCGTTCACTTTAGTCATCTGTTTGTGGGTGATAGGCGGTACTCATATCTAATCGAGTGCCCATCGCTTTGTGTAATGTCTGCCAAAATCGTGAAGTAATGCGGCTGTCTCTGTCGGATATGATTGACACCGGTACCTCGTGCCGTGTCACGACCTCTTTGATGTACAACCTTGCCAGCTTATCCATTTTATAGTCTTCACGGATGGGCAAGAAGTGAGCGGATTTTGTCATTCGATCCACCACGACCCATATCGAGTCTTGTCCGCTAGGCGTTCTCGGAAGTTTAGTACTAAAATCCATGGCTATGTTCTCCCATTTCCACTCGGGAATTTCAGGTTGCTGCAATAATCCCGATGGTTTTTGATGTTCAGCCTTAACTTTCGAGCACGTCAAGCATTGGGTTACATACATAGCAATGTCTCTCTTCATGCCTGGCCACCAGTATAGATCCCTAAGATCGTGATACATACTGCACCAGGATGAACAGAATATCGTGTCTTGTGCGCTTCCTCCATGATCAGGGTACGAACATCTCTCCATTTGGGTACCCATATGCGATCCATGAAGTACTGTATGCCATCATCCTTGCAATTCATCTGTTTGTCTAACCCTTGGAACTCTTCTCCCGCAAGGTTTTCTTCTTTCAATGCTTCCTTTTGTGCAACTTGGATTCGAGCTTCCAAGTTCGTTTGAGTAGTCAATCCCAAAGCTCGAGCACGTAGTGGTTCCACGCGCTCTTTACGACTTAGGGCGTCAGCTACCACATTTGCTATCCCCCAATCAAACTTCTGGTCTTTCTGAGTCATCAAGGTTGACGGTTTGGCAACCTTCGAGAAATTTGCAATGAAGCGACGATAGTATCCGGCCAATCTTAAGAATTGCCGTGTCTTTGAAGATGTCTGGGGTGCATCCCATTTCTTCACTGCCTCAATTTTTGCCGGGATCTACATGAATCCTGTTCTCGTTAACCGCATGCCCCAAAAATTTCACTTCTCGAAGCCAAAACTCGCACTTCGAGAGTTTAGCGAAAAGTTTCTCTTCTTGTAACAAACTCAGTATGGCCCGAAGATGTACCTCGTGGTCTTCTTCCGATTGAGAGTAGATAAGTATATCATCAATGATTACGATCACGAACTTATCCAAGTATGGTTTACACACCCGATTCATCAGATCCATGAATACAGCCGGTGCGTTAGTCAGTCCGAATGGCATGACTAAGAGCTTATAATGACCATAACGAGTCCTAAACGCCGTTTTTGGTATGTCATTCTCGAAAACCCTCAATTGATGATATCCAGAACGAAGATCAATCTTGGAGAAATACGAAGCTCCTTGCAGCTGATCAAATAAGTCATCAATTCTGGGAAGAGGATATCGATTTTTCACAGTCAACTTGTTCAACTCGCGATAATCGATACACATGCGGAACGACCCGCCTTTCTTTTTGACAAATAAGACCGGTGCTCCCCATGGTGAATGACTCGGCCGAATGAAACCCTTCTCCAATAGCTCTTGTAATTGGCTAGATAACTCTTGCAATTCAGATGGCGCTAACCGGTATGGTGCTTTTGCTACCGGCGTAGCTCCAGGAACCAACTCTACACGAAATTCCACCTGTCGTGGAGGAGGTAAACCCGACAAGTCATCAGGGAATACTCCCGGAAAATCTCGTACTACAGGAATATCTACCAACTTGTTGCCTTCTTCTTTCTTTTCCACTAAATGGGCCAAAAATGCGTAGCACTGCTTTCGTAACCATCATCGCGTCTTCATGCAAGTGATAAGCTTTAGAGCTCTTCCCGGTTGTTCTCCTTGAATCTTGAGTACCTCCTCGTTTGGTTTGGAGATTCGTACTACTTTCTTCCGACAAACAATCCCGGCTTCGTGTTTCGACAACCAATCCATTCCCACAATCACGTCGAAGCTCCCCAACTCGAAAGGTATTAAGTCTATGGCGAAGGCATGTTTCTCCAATATCCTAGAGCACTCTCTAAAAATCTCATCTGCTTATACAACACTACCATTGGCAATTTCTACAGAGAAGTTAGTCTCTAGTCTACTAGGGTTCAAGGCAAGCGTGTGTACAAAGTCAGAAGATATGAAAGTATTGTCTGCTCCAATACCAAACAATTTGAAGGCGAAGGGGTGGTTGAGCAATTACGTACCAGTATTAACATTCGGGTCCTGACGGGTGTCATTTGTTCCGATAACGAATGCACGTCCTCTGGCAGCACTTCCTTGATTCCCTTGGCCTGGGTTGCCAGCTATGGCCATCACTTGCTGCTGGTTATTCCCTTGTTGACCCGGTGCCCTATTCAGTCTGGGGCACATGTTCCGGTAGTGACCAAGACCTCCACACTCATAACAAGCCCTGGCCTTCCCGGCGGGGTTAGCCGTGTTGACGAGTGTCACCAGGTTCGATGCAACTCTACAATCTTTTGCTAGGTGCCCCGGGCGCCTACAGTTCGCACACGCCTGACACGACATTGCTGGGGGTGATGAAGGTTGCACCTGTCACATTTTGGGTGTGGGCCAGCATATTCTTTCCTTCCCTGAGTCACAGCCCCAAAATTTTGGGTCGTCTTGGCCTTCTTATCAAACCTTCCGGCGTTAGACCGGCTCGTTTCCCCAGCCTCCTTTATCTTCTCTGTTCCTTGGTTATACTGATCATTAGTATCATTACTCCTATGGAATTGATGATTCAGAAGAGTGTCGCTCACTTGAGTCACTATAGTTGGAATCAGTGCGGCTAGCTGCTGAGCGATCATAGCAGCCATATCAGGGTTTTCAGTTCCCTGGTTGTCGCCAGCTGGGGGCGCCACCTGCTCTTGGTGGTCTACCCCTACCTCTGCCTTGTGGGGTCTCACCATCTTGGTTGGTACTACGTGTGACTCTTCGAGGCGGCATCTTCTAATCATAGAAAGGTGCAAACATGTAAACTTTAGTCATTTCCAAGATACACGTATGATTTCACTCATCAAGTTCCAATAACCCATGCTTCGGTCCATCAAGATCGTCACGTAGCCTAGTTTAAGCACATTCTTAGTATATCGGTGATGCTTATATATAGGGTCCCCCGCAGCGTTCCCACCGCACCCACGATATACCTTGAATGACCCTTAAACCGGTTACATGACATCCTAATTTTCCTTAGCATAATCCAGATAAATAACATATTGTATGTGTAGAGAGTATCATCACTCCTCTACATTTCTAGAAGTCCACTTTTATCCTAAGCATTCAATCAGTTCCTTAGTTACTGAAATGCTAAGTGGAGGAAGGTTTCGTGAAAGGTAGAATCAATGTCATGATTGGGAATACCACGAAGGCTCTAAGTAGGACAGGACTTAAGTAATAGCAAGTATTAGTAATGTTGGTTACCCTTAACGAGGTTTTACTAGAATTATGATCCTAGCACACCTAGTGTATAGAATAGAGAACTTTTGATACTCCTGATTGTTACCTCGTGGTAAGATTTGCCAGACTTCTCATGCACGGCGAATTGCAATTACGTGTGCACCCGTAATGGTAATTTGCCTTGCATGGTCACCCTTAGCTTCACTTACCCCAAGTTAACTTACCCCAAGTTAACATCATAGTATTATCCACATTCATCAAGCACAAATCAGGTAATGTCCTCATGTTTGTGAGCCAATGGTATTCCAATAGTAGTATGTAATAGCAAGTAACTCTAAGCACATAAGCACAATATGTCTGATGGTAGCTGCCTATCCTTCATACTTTCAGGATTTCAAGCATAACCATGTTAGGGTCGGATTTATTATCCGAGATCGACGCTACACGTGATCACCGAAGTTCCCTTCTGTTTAGGTATCTCGACCTAATGATATGATGTTGTGCGCATACAACGTAAGGTTCCAGTATAAGGGTATCCCATGGAGAAAGACTAAGAGTAATAGTGTCTTCCTCAGGATGATCAGATAGCAAGCACATATGCATAGCATCAGGTATAGTGACAAGAAACAAGCGTAGAGGAACATACATGTAATATTAGATGCAAGCCAGTCCTAGCATGCATTCTACATGAAGGTTCCTAGGTTATAGTCTAGGTCAAGTGTAATTTCCTAATTCTTTATAACCAATGACTCTGATACCAGTCTGTCACACCCTCGCTGATAGCGGAAACACGGGGATGCGAGCTAGACGGGATCGTCATAACACATGGTTAACAATAGAGATGCAATATATATGTAATTGATGACATAGCGTGTCATGAAGACACCCGGCACAAATGGAGACTTGTGTCGTGTATAATCAATATTCACGACAGCATAGCCATAAACATAAACATAAGATGATCTCGTAAACATTGATGTTAACTTGTAGTGTAAATTCCGACAACCCGGGAACAAGTATGCATTGTTCAAGCTTAAGCAAACAAAATGATCCAAAAGTATCAATGTTTAACAAGATGCTAATTCCTCCAAAATGCATCCTAGGGTCTCCTCTAAAGGCAGCATTCCTAGAACTTCAATTACCTTGATTACCTGAAAAGAGATGCTCAAAACGGTCAACATAATTGTTGGTGAGCTTCGCAGGTTTTAAGTAATAAAAGATGTTAAGATGAAAACAGTAAGTAGGTTTAATAAAAAAAACTACCGCAACTACACTTATGCGTAGGCGGTTTTACCAGTTATAAATGGCTACAGCCAAACCTAATCATCGGTTCCACACGGAAATTGGTGGCTGTAAAGAGAGCATTCTTAACAGTAAATAGTTTAATAAGACGTAGCAAGATCCACACAGCGCATACGTATAGTTTATAACCAAACCAATCCTTAGGTCCCATTACTGGGATTAATGGTTATATTGAAAGATCCACACAGAAGAACCACACAGAAGTCCCACACAGAAGTCCCACACAGCCAAATAGTATCACGAAACAAGTAGCATTATCCAACAAGTAGTAAAGCATCCAACAAGTAGTAAGCATCCCATGAGTTTCACATGACGTAGCAAGATCCACACAACGCATACGTATAGGTTACAACCAAACCAGTCCTTAGGTCCCAATGTCGGGATTAAAGGTTGTACTAAAAGATCCACACCGAAGAACCACATAGAAGTCCCACACAGAAGTCCCACATAGAAGTCCCACACAGCCGAGGCATCCAACAACAATAGCATTCACAGGTAGGGTCAATCAACACATAATATCAAATAGTCGCACATAGTATTATGATACCACTAAGTGACATACATAGTGGTAACATAGCATGTAGTTCAAGTTCATTAGCATCAAGTAATAGCACATAGTAATGTCAAGCCACCAAGTAACATACAAGGGGTAACATAGCATAGAGTCAAGTTCCAACAATCCATGCCTCAGTTAATCAGGATCATCACGTAGCCCAGTTTAAGCACATTCTTAGTGTACCAGGGATGCTTATATATAGGGTTCCCCGCAGCGTACCCACCACATCCGCGATACACCTAGAACGGTTCCTAAACCAGTTACGTGACATCCGTTTATCCTTAGCATCAATCAATATGTTAAGCAAGTTAAGATACTCATCAAAGTAGTGGCAGTCTTCCACTAGGGAAGATGCCTTAAATAATGTAAGTACGCAAGCATTCTTTTCCCCCAAGTTTGAAAATGATTAAAAGTTATATAAGCGTAAAAAGGGGCCACGAAACTCACTGAATAGATGATAAGCACGATGAAATATTCCCAACAGTATAATGCTATGAACAGTCAACACCTATTGACAGTTACTGACAAGCATTAATAATGAGCAATAAGCATAAGATGATGTTTAATAGGTTCGGGCAGTTTCGGTTCGGTCATCAGACCTTATGTAGGTCCAAGTACTAAGAATAGTCCCAAATGGATTGTCGGTAGTTGTAAAAGGTTAGGTTATTTTGTATGGAAATAGTTTGTGCCTGTTGATAGCGTTGACTTTAATCTTTGTGGTCAAGCTATGACACTCTTATTGATGTTACCTTATCATCATAAGACCTCCAGAAAGGGGAATTCACACACACACACACATCATCATTCACACAACAGGATCGGACACACGAATCAATCCTCCATTCGCACGAATGGACCTTCAGTCGCACGAATCAAGTTCACTCGTGCGATTGAACCTTCATTCGTACGACTGGCCTTTCATTCGTGCGACTCAATCACAATCGCACACACCTTCACTCGCATGGACTCAATCGAACACACATTCAATCGCACACATCCAGGCGCATGACTCAGTCGTACGACTCACCCCAGTCGCACCACTCAGTCTCACGATAGACTCAGACGCATAGCTCAGTCGCACGACTCACCCCAGTCGCACGGCTCAGTCGGCCGAAAGACCCAGTCGCCCTGTACAGCAGGTCGCGACTGCTGAGACCTCGAGTAGCATCCAGCTGCTCCGAGCATGGGTTTCACACGCCAAGAACCTCCAGAATACCTATTCTAACATGTCTAAACAAGATGTACACTCAGAAACGCAACACACAAGCCCACACGACCTCATGTGCTCGGATGAACCCGAGCACCCGAAACCCTAGAAAATCGCAGCTGTAAATTAAGCAAAAATGGACAACCGTGGTCGTCTACCTGCTTGAAACGTGATGTCTAAGCTGTAACCGAGGTCTAGCCAACGAAAACGAGACAAATCAGGGCAATTTTGGTGCTAGGTTGAAGAAGAAGAAGAAGAAGCGTAGAAGAGGAAGAAGAGAGCAGATGGTGAAGATGGTGAAGTGTTGGGCTGGTGGATGGGTATTTATACCCAGCCCCAGTTTGGCCATTGTCAAGTTTAGTCCCTGCACTTAAGCCCCGTGTCCCCAATTTCATTTAGGTAGAAAACGACGTAAAAACGCGCGTTATATAATTACAAGGATGTGTTTGATGTTGTTTATATTATACAACATAATATAATTAGTGGTGTCGGTCGTGATATTCTTGAGCGTTTTGAATGATAAGGTTGCAAATAATGGTATCACGACCGTAAAGGAAAACCAAACTAGTATGATGTCCTCAGAAATAGTCTAAGAAGATGAAAAAAAAATGAACGCTCTAAGGATAGTTAACGAAATTTCACGTTAAATGACGGACCTTGAGGTGACGGATGTCACACAAGACTTGTGAGCTTCATCCATAACCAATTCTCAGATATTCCTTAACAATGGAACCCACACTTTGTCTTCAAAGTTGCGAAGACCATCTAACTTTTCCTGAAATAACTTCTCAGCTCCTCTGAGAGATTCTGACTTGAATTTCTGTTCTTGTAATGCCTCAGCTGGCGTTCTCAATCTGTGATGGTAGGTCAGAATGGATCATTAATTTCAACGAACGTTCACGACGAGGCTTTAGGGTTTACTTGTAACTAAGGGCATCGGCTACCACGTAAGCCTTCCCTAGATTATACTTGATGGCACAGCCATAATCATTTAGTAGTTCTAACCTTCTTCGCTGCCTCATGCTCAATTAATTTTTTTTGTAAATTTGATGAAGACTCTTATGATATGTGAAGATCATACACTTGGTTCTGTAAAGGTAATGCCTCTAGATCTTGAGTGCAAACATTACATCTCCCAACTCTAAGTCATGAGTGGTATAGTATTCTCATGCACTTTAAGTTGTCTTGATGCATAAGCTATCACCTTCTCACATTGCATTAGTATGCAACCCAAACCCTTGATTAGCATGTCGCAATATACCCCAAAGTCATCTGTTCCTTCCAGTAACACCAAGATTGGTGCACTAAACAGTTTGTCCTTAAGTGTTTGGAAAGATGCTTCTTCCTTGCTACCCCACTTGTAAACGGTTCCTTTGTGAGTTAGGGTAGTCAAGGGTTGTGCTAGTTTGCGGAATCCTTTAATGAAACGCTGATAATAACCTGCTAATCCAAGAAATTGGTGCACCTCAGTAGGCGTCATCAGCGCCTGCCAGTTCTTGATTGCCTCAATCTTAGACGAATCAACATGGATAATTTTTATTAACTACATGCCCTAGGAATTGTACTTCTCTCATCCAGAAGTCACACTTAGAAAACTTGGCATATAGCTATTTAGTTTTTAGAAGCTCTAGGATAGTCCTTAAGTGTTCCTCATGTTCCTCCCTATTCTTGGAATAAATGAGTACGTCATCAATGAAGACAATGAAAAACTTGTCTAAATAGGGTTTGCAAACATGGTTCATGAGATCCATAAAGAATGTAGGAGCGTTTGTTGAACCAAATGGCATGACTGCGAACTCAAAGTGCCAATATCGAGTTCTTAAAGCTATCTTGGATATGTCTTCTTCTCGAACCCTAAGTTGATGATATCCAGACTTTAGATCAATCTTCGAATAGTATCTCGATCCTTGCAGCTGGTCAAATAGGTCATTGATACGTGGAAGAGGGTAACGATTCATTATGGTAACCTTGTTCAATTCCCGTAATCAATGCACATCTGAAAGGTTCTAACTTTCGTCTTCACAAATAACATTGGCGCTCCCCGAGGTGAAGAATTTGGACGTATGAAGACTTTGTCTAACGGTTCCGGCAACTGCTTCGACAACTATTGAAGTTCGTTCAGTGCCAAACGAATGTGGTGGAAAGCCTGGAAAGTCCTCTGGAAATACTTCAGGAAAACCTTTAACCAAAGAAATATCTTCCAGTCACTTCTCTTCAGTGGTCCTTTTAGTAACTAGGCAAAAATCACTTAATGTCGTTTCCTAAGACACTTCTGATCCTTCTTGTAAGAGATGATGCCGACCACAGCACCACTATTGTCGCCTTCCATGGTGAGTATTACTCCATCAGGCAAAGTTAATCAAATGAGTTTCTCATGACAAATAATTTTAGATTGGTTCCTAGACAACCAATATATGCCGACTACAACATTGAAGCTACCGCGTGTAACAGATAGAAGGTCAATATCAAAATCATGCCCAGACAGACATACCTTACAACCTCGGTATATATAAGAAGACTCTATGATCTTATCATCAGCTATTTCTACCATATAGTTTGTGTTTAAGGCTTTAGAGTTAAAATCTAGTAATCGACTGAACTTATGTGAAACGAAAGTCATATCAGTACCAGAATCAAAAAGAATAGAGGCAAAACAACCATTAATGGAAATTTTACTAGTTACAATACAGGGATCATTACAAGCCTCACCATTGCCATTGCCATTGCTATTGCCATTTTTGTTTCCATTGCCGTTGTCATTTTTGTTGCTATTGTTGTTGCGGTTATTAGCACCATTACCATCTCCATTGTTTTTCTTTAGTTTTGGGCAGTTTCCCTTGAGGTGCCCGGTTTGACCACACTTGTAGCAGCCTATTTGTTCCTCTTGTTGTGATGGCTACTTAGCTCTTAAGTTCACATGACAGTTCTCAGCAGCGTGGCCAAACTTACCACATCTCTCACATGTGTTCTTGTTGTGAAAGGGCCGTTATGGTGGTAGTTGCACTTGTTATACTTAGGTAACATTCCAGTGTAGCAACTACCATGTTATGATGAAGAGGATGATTGGTTGGATGAACGAGAGTCGTCAAACTTTCATGACTGTTATGGTTTCTATTGAGAAATGTTCTACTTGTTATTCGGACCAGACTCCCATTTTCTCTTGTTGTTGTCGTCAGTTGTAGTTAAAGTAGAACCGCGCGGGGGTGGCTTACCCACGTAACCGCTTGGTCTGTTAGCCTGTGGGCCATTCTAATTGCCTCCTGTATGGTGTTTGGTCTTGAAGCGGTGACCATACTCTAAATCTCAGGTTAAAGGCCTTGAAGATACCTCTCATCCTCAAGGAAGGAGGATTGACCATGTTGGGGCATAATGTAGCAAGCTCGTGAGATCGAGTGGTGTACGCCTCGATCTCGAAACCTGTGACCTTGAGTTTCCAGAATTCTATCTCCAATTTCTGCATCTCTTCCCGGGGGCAGTACTCTTCCTTCATCAGGGTCTTGAAATCCTCACAGGTAGTCTGGTTGGCAATCTCAACCCCTAACATCTGTACCTGGGTGTTCCACCAGGATAATGCAGCTCCATCCACTGTGTTGGTGGCGTACTTAACCCGATTTGCCACTGGGCAATTACACATCTTCAACACCGACTTGAGCTTCTCAAACCACCGTAGGAGTCCTACGGATCCTTCCGCTCGAGTGAATAGATTAGGTTTACAGTCCATAAAGGACTTGAATGTGCAGGCTCCTTGACTGTAATGAATCTAGATCAGAACTTTAGAAATTTGGAATGAATGTTACAACTTAACGGGACTAACGGAACGTTAACATCAGATATGAATTTGGTATTGCTTACCGATTGGATTGGCCTCCGGATTGGGATTGTGGTTTGCAAGAGTATGAGCCATATGCTGATTGATTAGGGCTGCCAGCTCTACTAGTGTCATGTTAATGGTACCGCGACCATGTCCATGTCCTCGGCCACGTCCAGACATTCTTAACAATCACAACATGCAAAAATAAGTAATATGCAACATATCTACCACACACTCAACTAATGGGTTAAAATAATAATTTTTGATTAAATAAATTGTAATTACGTCTACAATAAATCAAACTAAATACTAAAATTCAAAAACTTCAGTTGGATGGGAAACAACCCTTCCCATCTAGGTGTGGAAATAAGCGAAAGTCTAATAGATAGAAAAAAATAAGTAACGTGTAACATATTTTGACTGCCAAGGCTGCTATGGCCTGCTCATATCGCTAATATTGTCCGCTTCACCTATGAGGAGCTCACGGATTTGCTTTTTTATTACCTTGGTGAAAACTTCCCAGGGATCTCATCCACCCCTGGTTGTTGTCACCTGAGCATGCTTAACTATGGAGTTCTCCTCTCATCCACAGCCAATACGCCCAAAATGCGTTGGTGATATTAAAGACCAGACATTCCTTATGAACCATGAATCTCTCCAGTCCACAGCCAATGTAGGATAAATGTAGGTGTCACAATCACCCCCCCCCCCCCTTTTGGACTCATCATCCTCAATGAGCCCGAGAAGTCACCATCCTTAGGGAGGTATGTCCCACATCACAAATGGCACAGGAGTGGCTCTGATACCAATTTATCACACCCTCAATTTCCAGGATCTCAGCCATAAGTTACACCAAATGACATAACATTTGTAAAACACAATTAGTCATTGGCACTAAAGTTTCAGAAATCAGAGTTAAACAAGAAAACATGAAGGTAATTGCGGAAGTGTATTAATTTGTAAACCAAATGGCGCAAACACGCACAAAAACAGTAAAGTATAAAATTATAGAAAATGTAAATGTATTCAATTGATCCAACGTTAATGAATGCAGCATTTGATGATCCTATTATGCACACCTTAAGAACCTAAAAAACATGTTAAAGTGTCAACACAAGTTTGGTAAGTTCATAGGTTTTGATAAACAGAACATAATGTAAGCAGATTCAGTAAACAAAAGTAATATCAGTAGATAGCTAGTATACTTAACAAGTTACTAAGTGTATAAAGGTCGCAACCAAAGCTGACAATGTAAATGAAGACCTCGGCTGTGAATACCTGGTCACAACAACAGAAATTAGGTCAATTAAAGACCCGTTTGACAAGCAATTGTGCTAGCGTGACTAGTCCGGGTGGGGTTTGTCAAACCCAGTAGAGGACTTAGGTATGGTATAAAACTAGTAAACAAGTGACATTACATTAATATTGATCAATGAAAATAAGTTTAGAAGATGCGTTTCTTTCACCAAAAAGAAAATAAATAAAGTGGGGCTTAGAACTCACCTCGTATGCACAGAAAATAAACTTATGTAGAGTATAAGCTATTAGATTTCCAGAACACCTGGATATCATTCAATGTCTATTATTATTAATTATTAATATTAAAACTGTTATTAAAACTGTATGCTTTTGCGAACACGGGTTGGTTACGGTATGGGTCATCGACATTTCCTTTTTCCCAATCAAGCTCAAGTATATACCAACTCACCTTTAATACACAAAACCCAACCACCTTCCATCATACTAGCTCATGTATAAAGGAACTCGTCAACACATTTTGAATTTCAAGACTTAATATACCAAAACCTTATATCTTCATAATGCTAAACCCATTTATCATATTACATAATGATCATATGTAACACCCTTACGATAATATGCATGTACAAATTTATGCACACACAATATACTCAACATCTAACACCCACATATAATAATATACACACATATTAAGATATGTTGCCTTCATGCATATGACAATAATATTAAACCTAAACTATCCCCCCATATGAGCACTCACTGCTAAAGTTACATGTTCAAGCACACATGCATAAGATCATATATTTAATACACATGCTCATCATGGTTGCCATCCAAATCCAACTTCGAAGCATACATATATTTTTACATGCTTGAACTCGCATATACATATCATACAACCACACATGCAAAAGACTCACACACACAATGATCTTGGACTCAAGCAGGCCATGCACACGCATATACATGGGTGCGCAGCCCACATACACAAACAACTGTACATTACGCACACATTATATACACATATACCATCAAAACACATATATCGAAACCCCACAAATCGCGCACGTCGCAGAAAACACACACACACCGCAGAATTCCGCACTACATTCATGCTTGAACACACACATAACAGCCATATATATATATATGTGTGTGTGTGTATATATATGTATGTATATATACACATACGCATACACATGGATACATACAAAGAACATACGATGACACGTGTGGCTGCACACCTGCAATCACAAACCGTATCACATATGTATCCGCAATGTTCACGACAAAACAAAACCCATTGTCAAGATCTATCAACCGAGGCGAAACCGAAACCGTGATAAAAAACAAACACGAATAAGCTATTAGACAAAGAACCTACCGAACGGAAACTACCGAAGTGGAGTATTACGAGAGGAAGAAAGTTGCCTTGAAGGAGGCCGTCGGTGGTTCAAGTTGTGGTGTATGGAGCTGTTGAGGGGGGTCGAACGGGAGGGAAGTGGGTGCGGCTGAATTAGGGTTGCTCAATTGGTGTTTACGAGTGAAGGGTGGAAGGGGTCGGTTATATGGGAACAACTGAGAGGGGAGGTTTTGTAATGTAAATTACACTTTTGATCCCCCTAAATTAGCCTAATGTACATTTAGGTTAATTAGATTTAGTTTTTAATAATAATAATAATAATAAATCATTAGATAATAATAATGACAATCATTATAAATTCATTAATACTTAATAATAAAAAAATGATTTGTTTAGAATATTGGAGAATGGTAGTAATATTAACCTGAAAATTACGAGGTGTCACAACATCTGTTCTTGAAATCAGTTTTCAAATCAGATATGGATGTTGTGACTCATTTTCTTTCTTTGGCCTTAAATTCTTTTGATTTCAGTTTGTTCTCTTTGTTAGACATTTCTGAACAAACATTTGTAGCATTAGAAACATCTAGACTTTCGTTAAGAACTGATGATGAATTACCTGAAGATTTTTCCTTACATTTTTATTTTCCTAAAAAACTAATTCATCATCATTTTCCCAATCTTCAACCAACCCATCTTTCTTCACACTTTCTGCAAAAGAATTATCATAATGAAATTTAATTTCTGTATTTATGGCAGGGTTAACAATCAATGAAACATTGACTTGAGTTATTAAGTCAGACATAGTTTGAAAACCTAATCCATAGGTCTCTTAATTAGATGTGGTAATAGATAAAGGTAAACAAGTATAATAATGATTATAGGTAGTGCAATGTTAGAATATTCAACACCACCTTTTCCCCCATTAATTTTCTTAATCATTTGAGACTTGACTATACCTTTAACCATATTTGAGGATAACCCAAATTTTTCAATAGTTAATTTTGTAGACACGAGTTAACTATTGAGATTATTGATTTCTAAGGAAAGCTTATTATTACATGCTTTCAAATCTTTTATATTGCAATCTTTGTCATACAGATTCAGTTTAGATTGATAAATTGATTTGTTCAATCTATCTATCCTTTCTTTGAAAATTTTCTCATCATTTTCATATTTGCGAGCTTCATTTGAAGTTTTTCAACTTCTAGGATCAAGCGTTCAGTGTGAACTCTGATGAAATCAACAAAGGGGGTGATTTATGAACTTATGAACGAGAACATTATAACACCCGGATAGACGTGAATAAAGGAAGGAAATATAAATTAACCCAAAATTGAGGGGTTAAAAGTGTCACAAAGGTCCAAAATGTATCAAAAGTGGGTACAAAAGGTGGTTATATGGCCGCCCATGTTAGCTGCACAACACCTTTTCATTTGGTTTTAAAGAGAGAAAGAGTAGTGAGATCGGATTTTCTAGAGAGAAGAAGAAGAAGAATTTGAATTCAAGGAAGAATCCGTTGTTTTAAATGTTCTTGTTGGGTTTTAGTCTTGGTTATATGCTTATGTGTTGTGTGTGTGTTCGGGTTGTGTGTTTTGGTGGGTTTCTAGGCGTTTGAACTCATTGCATACGGGTTTGAAGGAAGACACACTCAAAGTTGCATAAGGTGAGTTCTAGAACCCCCTTTTTACATGTTTTAACTGATTTTGGGGCTGGAAATACATGTATGTATGTTTTTGTAAAATGGGTTTGTATACCCGTATGTATGTGCGAATGTGTATGTGGGTGGGTGTATCTTTGGGCTTGATTTATGGTTATGTTCATGTTATGATGCTTAGAATGTTAGAGATAAGCTTAAAACATGATGAATTGATGTATTGGGATTTACTTTGATGACTGATAGTCTGAGTTGGCTGCCCACGCGCCTAAACAGTGGCCCATGCGCCCAACGGTTAGAACCGCCCAAGTGTTTCCCATGCGTCCAAAACCCCATGCGCCTAAATAGTAGCCAAGCCTCTAGAACTTGCCCAGAATGACCAAGTGTTGGGCCATGCGCCCCAATAGTGCCCATGCACCCAGAACCTTCCCATGCGCCTAAGTGTTCCCATGCGCCCAGAAGGCCATGCGCCTGCATAGTGACCATGCACCTGCATAGTGCCCATGCGCCTAAGACTTCGAATTTATTCTCTGAATTTTAGGAAAATATAAAGTATAGGCTTTGACTTGAGACGTTCCCGAGGGTGATGTAAGTTGACTTTTGGTGATGAATGATGTGTGATTAGATAGGGGTGCTAGATGGTGATGTGTGATGAATAGATGATAATGTGTCTTGACTAAATGATGATGTGTGATGATGCATGATGATGTGAGATGACGTGTGATGTAAGTTTAGTTCCTTAATACGTATTATTTACGTGGTTTCATGTAGTGCGATTATGTTAATATGCGTAAAGTATTATCTTAAAGAAGCGAAAGAAATAAGATAAGAAGAAGTGGAGCTTAATGAATGAATGAAAGCCTTGCAAGCAAAATAGAAAGAGGTTCACAACTCCATGTGAGTTGCTAGAATAACTGGGTGTGTAATAGCGTGCGATTTTGGCTAACTCATGAGGGTTCACACACAGTGGGAGTCAGTCTTGGTGGCTGCTCCATACGTGCGATGTGGTACTAACTGTGTGTTATGTAGCGTGCGATCTTGGCTACCTCATGAGAGTTCACACACACAGGGGAGTCAGTCTTAGTGACTGTTCCATACGTGCGATATGGGACCCTTGTCATTCGACCTCAGTAATCGTGGTTGCGTGCCACGAAGAGGGTAAAGCTTGATAGGATCTAGATTCAGTGAAAGATAATAATGAAAGTGCGAAAAGTGTGACACGTATGAAATGTGCGATGTGAATGAAATGAATGAAACACGCGATAAGAATAAAACGTGCGATAAGAACGAAATGTACGATGTGTGACCATGTGCGATAGTAAAGGAAATATTTTAACGAGCGAAAGGTAATTTATATTTTATAAAAATTAGAACTCACTCAACAACGCTGACTTTTATGTATTTTCCAGTTGGCCGGTAAGAGTTACTGAGGATGGCACGAGGGCAACTACTTGGATTGTTTTGGATGGCATCCATTTTATGTAAAATGATATTTTTATGATGTAATGCAATGAATGATATTTTGTAACAATGTTGTATTATTTTGCAAAAGCAGTTATTAATATATGAATGATTTTTGTTAAATGATTTCGCTGCAATGTTTTAAATAAATGTCCAATTATGTATGATGAATGATCAACTGTGAGGTGCCCGGAAATGAGGCCTTACAAGTTGGTGTCAGAGCCAAAGTTTAAGTAAAATGGGTAAATTTTTTCAAAAGAAACCTAAACTTAAACTGAGAATGGGACAAAGGGAAGGGATGCCAGACCGAGTAGCTACGTGCCATCGGGTATTTTCTTTAATATTATTGGTATTATGTGCGCATGTTGTTTGATCTATTTGCCCTTAGTAGATTTAGATACTGATGTAGTCAGGATAGGAAATGCTTGGGGTATGAAGAGTAAATTAAGTGGCTAATCACAACTGGCCACTGTAATTAGGGACTTACTTTACTTGACATAGACTAAGCTATTCCCTAAAATGATCGTGTTAGTGTTTGAATCTTATAGCATGTTAGAGGATGGCTGGTGGTAGATCTTCTAAGGATTCGTGAGGCGGAGTACGTGGTGGACGTAGTGCTGGGCCACGAGTCACAAGAGGAAGGCCCAGGGCTGAAGAGGTGGCCCATGAGGAGCCTGAGACCCCTCATCTGGAAGGTGGCGATGAGAGTGCTAATTTGAGAGCCTCAGCGCAGGAGGCTGTGGCGGAGGAGGTTCATCAGGTCATGCAGACGATCTTGCTGTCTGTGGTGACCGAAGTGATTAAAGCAATTAGGGAAGGAGAGAGGAAGGAAAGAAGAAGATCCACAGGAGAGGGGAGCAACTGGAGACTGAGACGGTTGTCCCTACTGAAGAAGAGGAGGAAGAAGAGCCTTTGCCGGAGCCAGCTCGAGGTTGTAACTTTAGGGCATTTCAAAGGTGCAAGCCCTCTACCTTTGATGGAAATGGCACTACCTCTGCTGCTCACCAATAGGTGAGAGAAATGGAGGCTGTACTTAATATCAGCGAGTGCCGGGAGGATCAGAAGGTTAAGTTTGTTGCCCACTCGATTACGGACACAGCTTTATGCTGGTGGGACAATATTGTCCAAGCTGAGGGTAGTAGAGCGATTGGAAGAATGAGGTGGAGTGAGTTGAAGAAATTGGTGATCGAGGAATTTTGTCCTCACAGGCAACTTGATAAGGTTCAGAGGGAGTTCCTACAGTTGGAAGAAGGAACCATGACTCACCAACAGTACACCACCAAATTTAACGAGATGGCACGACTGGTGCCTGATCAGGTGACACGACTGGTGCCGGATCAGGTGACACCTGTGTCACGAAAGATTAAGAGGTATGTTCAGGGTTTGCCGGCAGATATCTACAGGCACATGATCGCCGCCCGGCAAGGTACGTTCAGGTCAGTGGTTGATTTGGCCGGAAGGATTTATGATGAGCGAGAGGTGGTGATAGCTGAGGTGAGCAGGAAAGGTAGTGGTGACTGGGATTGGAATGGGAAACAGTTTGGACGTGGCGGGACCACTCCAAATAATAAGGTTGCGAGGGTGGATGACCGACGTGTGGTCACACCCGGTGCGGGGTCGAAGAGTTGTGATAAATGCGGGAAGTAACATTTGGGAGAGTGTAATTTAGGATGGAACATGTGTTTCAAATGTGGGAAGCCCGGTCATGTGGCGAAAGAGTGCGGGGTTATAAGGTGTTATAACTATAATGAGGAGGGTCACATAAGCCGGGATTGCAAGAAGCCAAGGGTTGAGAGTTCCGGAGAAAAGAAGAAGGCTGGAACTGAAGGGCAGAGGGCAAGCACCAGAGCTTTCACAATGACCAGGGAGTAGGCTAGGACGGACCTAGATGTGGTGTCAGGTGCGTTTCTAGTAAACCAAACTCTTGCTTCTGTGTTATTTGATTCTGGTGCTAGTAGGAGTTTTATTTCTGCTGCTTTTTATGCTAAATTTCCTGTTAGTAGTAGATGTATTGATGAGCCTTTCGATGTAGAAATTGCCATAGGTAAGTCTACAAGGATTTCTGACTTGATTGATGGTTGTGATATAGAGCTAGAAGGTCATAAGTTTCCTGCTAGAATTTTGTGATGACCTTAGGCGGGTTTGATGTAGTCCTAGAATGGATTGGTTAGCGGACTACAAGGTGAACATTGTGTGTCGCAAGAAGATGATTAGATTGACAGCACCTGACGGGAGTGCGGTGATGATATATGGTGATAGAGTTACGACGATTTCGAAGGTGATTTCGATGGCGGTGGCAGGAAAGTGCATGAGGCGTGGATGTAGTGCCTACATGGCCTACGTGAAAAATGTGAATGCAACAACACTAGAATTGTCTGATGTACCGGTGGTGTGTGACTTTCCCGATGTGTTCCCGGAGGATTTATCAGGTGTGCCACCGGATCGTGAAATCGAATTTCAGATCGACTTGGTACCAGGTGCTCAGCCTGTAGCTAATACGTCGTATCGTTTGGCTCCCTCAGAGATGAAGGAATTGATAGAGTGTTGGTACACATGTCCCCAGTTCTAGTCTAGTGAAGTTAAATGTAATAGACTTTCTTCTTGTAACACATATGTAATGTTTGATCAATATAATAAGAAACTCTTCTATAAATGTTTATTGGTTGATTAATGTTATATCTATTTATATTATTTATTGTTACATGCATATATGACCATGTTATATAGGTTTACAGTTGTTAGACATAGTTCTGAATCATTAAAAGGTTCAAGAATGTGTTTAACTAAGGATCCTGATTTAGTCGCACGACTGGACCATGCGAATGAGCCAATTGCACGACTGAACCAGGTGATTGAGTCAATTGCACGATTGAGTGATAAGACTGACTCAGTCGTACAAATGAACCAATCCTATGACTCAGTCGCACGATTGAGCCAGTCGCTTGGCTTAGTAGTACGAATAAAGGCTGTAACCTATAAATACAACTTAAGTCGTGGAAAAACGAGAGACTTGGAGAATTCTTAACCCTAGCCGTCCCAGTTCGTCCAGAGAGTCCCTTCCAACTTCATAGAATGTTTCTGATTGATTCTTATCAACTCTTAACGTGTTCTCATCGTTAGTTTTGATCGGATTAACGTTCTCCCTGATTGGATCGCCAATCAAATAGGATTCCGCACTATTTGATCTGGTTTCAAGTTTGAATCAGTTAGTACTCCGTCCGTACACAGTCCTAACAAGTGGTATCAGAGCATTGTCTCTTGATTCTTCGTGGATTCAATCGTTTTTGTGAAAAAGTCAACGTTTTTAAGCGAAAAGATCCGTTGTTTCTGCTAAAAATTCAGTCTTTACGTGTGCATGCTTTGAAAAACGAATCTTCTTCGAGTTGCAGCCGACTAGGGTATTCAAAACTGTGTTTTTAGGTCGAATTGTGTGAAAAAGTTTGGAAAATTTCAAAGTCAGCAGTCTCAGTCGCACGATTGACTCAATCGCACGACCGAACTCCAATCGTCCTTTTCAATCGCACGATTGGACAAATCACTCGTTCAATCGCACGACTGGTCCAGTCATTTCTGTTCATTCGCACAGCTGCCTAAATCGCCTGCACAGTCGTACGACTAAGCTCAATCGCACGATTGTGTTTCAGTCGTCCCCCAGTCGTCCATCTCAGTCGTATCAACAGTTTGTGTTTTTCAAGTTAAGACTACTTCATCATGGACTCAGAGAATTTCGCATTCTCAGTAGAGAAAGACTCCAGGATACAAAACCTACTGCTACTGGAAAACGAGATTGGAAACCATAATAAGCCACCTAAGCTGTTATCGATTGATGAGTTTCCTCAATGGAAGCAAAGGTTTGAGATTCATCTGAATGGAGTGGACATGAAACTCTGGAATGCTATTGAGACTGGTTACAATATGCCAGTTGGAGCTGATGGAATACCCTTAACGTTGAGTGGATTGACGGATGCTCAAAAGATCGCGTACAATGCAGAAAAGAAAGCCTATGCTATGTTGACACAGTCTATTCCGAAAGAGATCTTCCATCAGTATTCTGAGTACAAGCAAAGTAAAAAGTTCTGGAAGGCTCTTGAAAAAAGGTATGAAGGGAGCACAACGCTTAAGTCATTAATGGCCAAAGCATTAAAGAAAGAGTTTTACAATTTTTCTGCCATTGGAAATGAGAGTTTGGATGACATCATTGACCGCTTCTATCATCTGATGAGTGAACTTCACACTCATGGTGTTCAAACGTCTAAAGAAGAAAAGGTGTCAAGTTTGGCTGACGGACTACCAGAGAAGTGGGATTCATTTATTTCCACCTTAAGATACAATTAGTGCTTGAGACCTTGGATATAAATGACTTCATCGTGAAACTGAGAGAAGAAGAAGTGAGACATAAGTACAAGGCAAAGAAGGGATCATATGCTCAGGATCCTTCTCTTTACAACGTGACTCCTACTCATACTGCAAAGTCTTCAAGTGCTCCTCTGTAGACTGCATTTGTTTCTAATACATCTGTAACTGGTCAAAGCTCATCGTCTGGTGGTGAGTCTACTGTTTCATCATGATTTCAATACAGTGGTCCTGAAATTCAATCGATAAAGTTAGTGACAGAAAACTTGGGAAAAGTAACTGTGGAAGTGGCAAAGGAACACATGGATCTACTTGATGATGTCGTTCATTCCTACTATGGCTTGGTTGCGGGAAAGATAGGGAACTGCCACTTAGCTGATGAAGACTATGAGTAGGTGGATGAGAATGAGTTGGAGAGAATGGACATTATATGGGCACTCGCAAGTGCGGTGCAACGAGCGAAGAAGTTTGTGAAGAAAACAGGTCAAAATCTGGTGGCTACAAAAGATACTACTTTTGGTTTCGACAAGTCAAAGGTCACCTGTTTCAATTGCGGGGTGAAAGGACACTTCAAACGAGAATGTGTCAAACCAAAGAAGACTGGCAATGGAAACCCGTTCCCGTCCTTCACCAAACAGGACAATGAGAAAAACCCAGCTTCAACAAGCAGTGATTCAAAAGCAATGGTGGCTCAAGGTGATGAAGGACAGGACTGGTCCTTCCGATTCTTATCTGATGGTGAAGCCAACATTGCATCTGTTGAAGATCTGAATGAAGACTTAGCGAGTGAGGGGGAGAAGTCAGCTGAGCATGACACTGCTGATTTAGATGAAGACATAGCTGCTGTTGATCAACTTGTTGAAAACGAGTTGAATGATGAATCTGAAGCACAATCTGCACCCTAAAATGCTTTCATGGCTGGAACCTCTACATCTGCACAGGTAGAATCAAAGGATGATTTATTTATTAAACATGCTTGTGGTGAATGTGATAATTTTAGGGAAAGCATTGATGTGAAATTTGCTAGGTTATTAGATCATAATGATAACTTAGTAAAAGACTTAAAATTGTGCACTGAGGAAAACAGAGTCTTAAAACAAAATGAAAACAGCTATAAGGAAAAGGTTGAAGCGTTAAAGAAACAATTAAAAGAAACTGAGGTTGTTGCGTTTAACCAAGAGAATGATATCAAGTTTTATTTTAAGACAATTGAAGAAACTAAGAAGGACAAAGCTGTTTTCCAAGTTGAAAACGAGTCTTTAAAATAAAAACTCCACAGTCTAGCTAGTTTTTCACATATTTTGAAAAACTTGGCTAAAGAACACAACAACGGGGAAGGTTTGGGATACAAATTTGTTCCTCCACCACATGAGATCCCTTTGAACACCAAAAAATGTCCAATTAATAATAACCCAATAAAGGATCATGTGGTGACAACTCCTCTGATCAGCGATCCGGACACAGCAGTTAAACCTGCCCCTCCGGCTACTGACAAGAAAGCATCAACATCAGGCACAACTGGTAAAACAATCACTGGAAACAGGGTGGAAGAGAATTTTCAACCATCTCTTAGGTTGGGTCCAAAATCTGCTACCACACAACCTAAGATTTCCAAAACCACTCAAACAAAACAGGTTAAGCAAGATAACCACCATATTCTAAGACAAAACACCCAAAATGTTAAACAAGTAAAATTTGTCAAGGAAGGTGAAAATCTTAGGAGTGAGACCAATAAAGAAGTCCCTGAAGTTTACTCACCGCCCCACAAGAGATCTCCTAATCCTGTTGAAAGGAGGTCATGCTATACTTGTGGACTACACGGTCACATCTCTTCAAATTGTCCACGCTATCAGACACCCAAAATTAAAATTGTGCTAGACAATGAAGTTAAACAAGTTCAAAACAGAGATCTAAGACTCCCGTTAGATCTAAAACCACCTATTAGGTCTAAAACATCTCTTCCATGCCAAAGACAACATAGACAAGTCACTGGCAAGTCTGTGATGCCTGAGGTAAAACTTGTTTTTGAAACTAAGCTAAAGGTTTAAACGGTAAATCAGTCTTCGCTTTACCACAAACAATCCTTTCCAGGGATGGCTTGTGGAAAGTCAAAACAACTGATGTGTCTGAAAGCAAAGGTAAGTTGAAAGTTGAGTTACCACCCACTGATAAAGGACAGTGGGTCGAGTTCATGATGTGTGATGCCTCAGGGAAACCCAAGCCAGTCAAGGCTTGGGTCCCCCTCCTTAACTAATAATTTTCTATTATGTGCAGGTTGTCCGCTATAGTGCTTCTACCAATACAGGGATAGTAGATAGCGGAGCTTCCAGGCACATGACGGGAAATCAGTCTCTCCTTTTCAATGTCAAACAAATTAAAGGGGGACACGTTTCCTTTGCTGGTAACAAAGGAGGATACATTACCGCTCAAGGAGAAGTAAGTAATGTAAAGGTAAGATTTGATAAAGTCAATTTCGTTCAACAATTGGAAAACAATCTGCTTTCAGTGTCTCAGATATGTGATAATGGCTTCAAAGTGATGTTTGACAATCGCAAGTGTTACATACTGAAGAAAGAGATGGAGATACCAGAGGAGCAGGTATTAATGTCAGCGTCCAGGTATAATGATTTATATGTATTGGATATGTCTAATGCTTCTACTTCTGAGTCTACGGTTCAGTGTTTCTTGTCCAAAGCAACAGAGAAGGAATCCATCTCATGGCACAAAAGAATAGGACACATTAATCACAGGAAGATGAATCATCTGATTCATAACAATTTAGTTGAGGGAGTTACTGTCAAGAACTTTAAACTTCCTGATTTCTGTGTCTCATGCAAGAAGGGAAAGCAAACCAGGAAATCTCACAAGACCAAACACGTCAATTCTATAGAGATGCCCCTGGAGTTACTACACATGGATCTATTCGGTCCTGTAAGCACGAGGAGTATCGCCGGAGACTGTTACTGCTTTGTTGTCACAGATGACTACTCACGCTTCTCCTGGGTGATGTTTCTGAAAGCTAAGTCAGAAACGTGTGAGTCATTCAAGGTGCTCGTCACAACATTGGAGTCTCTCTACAAACTGAAGGTGAGGAAGATTCATTTAGACAATGGAACGGAGTTTAAGAATCAGTGGATGGATGCCTTCTGCAAAGAGAAGGGAATTGTTCATCAGTTCACCTCGGCATACACACCACAGATGAATGGAGTTACTGAACGAAAGAATCGAAGCTTGATCGAGACTGCACGGACTATGTTGGTGGATTCTAAGCTACCAATATAGTTCTGGAATGAAGCGGTTGCCAATGCATGCTACACACTTAATCGTGTGCTAGTAGTCAAGAGGCATGGGAAGACTTGCTATGAGTTACTTCAGAAGCACAAACCGAACCAGGAGTATCTAGAACCTTTTGGAGCTCCATGTACATTGTTGAAGAAGACTCAAGAGGGCAAGTTTAGCGAGAAAGCCGATCAAGGGATCTTTCTAGGATACAGCATACCAGACAAACGGGTTTACAACAACTCGACAGGTCAGGTAGAAGTGTGGTGCAATATAGATGTACAAAGATACACCACCCCCTGCAGGAAAAGGTCCATCATCCTTCTTCAATTACGATGGCTTTTTCAAATCCTTTAACCTTCCTCACCTTGATTCAGATGAAGAGATTGCTACTCAGATGATGTACGATGTTCTAAATACACCAAATCTGGAAATAAGCAATACAACACCTGCCAATGCTACTTCGGGATCTTCGACTCCTGCTCAGGACGAGAGTGATGACTCATCAGATGATGATGAAGCAGCTGAGACTGACATCAAGCATAATGTAAATCAAGAAGTTCGATCATCAGCTGCTGAACCAGCATCGGGAAATCCGGATACTGAATCTGCAGTCACTAATCTTGATTCTAAAGTTGTCGTTCCTACGACACCAGTGACTAGGATCAGTGTGAGTCACCGCCCCACGTTTATCACTGGGGATATTCAATCCGGTGTGCAGACACGAAATCAGCTATATTCTGCTGACTATGCTGCAGTCATGGAAAAGGGATACGTCAATGACGGGGCTTTCTCATGTTTTGTTTCACAAATCGAGCCTAAGTACGTCAGTGACGCACTAAAGGATGAGGCCTGGGTCAATGCTATGCAGGAAGAGCTGCTACAGTTCAAGAAACTTGGAGTGTGGACACTTGTTAACAGGCCAAAAGGCGTGAAAGTGATTGGTACCAAATGGGTACTGAAGTGCAAGAAAGACGACCTAGGTGTTGTTTTGAAAAACAAAGCATGATTGGTTGTTCATGGATTCAGACAAGTCGAGGGCGTCGACTACAATGAAGTGTTTGCACCAGTGGCACGAATGGAAGCAATTCGGATATTCCTTGCCTACGCACCATACATGAAGATCAAAGTTTATCAACTGGATGTGAAGAGTGCATTCCTTTATGGGGAATTCCGTGAGGAAGTATATGTCAGTCAACCCAAGGGATTCGAGGATCCTTATCATCGGGATAGAGTCTACAAGTTAGACAAGGCTCTGTATGGGCTACATCAGGCTCCCCGAGCCTGGTATGAGAAGCTCTCCATCCATCTAGTGAAACACGGCTTTCGCAGGGGTGTGATTGACTGCACGTTGTTCATTAAAGAAAAGGATGGTGATTTGCTTATGGTGCAGATCTATGTGGATGACATCATCTTCGGTTCCAAAAACGAAGAGTTGTGCAAAGAATTCGAATCTGTGATGAAGGCAGAGTTTGAAATGAGTGCCATGGGAGAAATGAAGTTCTTCTTGGGATTACAGGTGGATCAAACACCAACCGGTATTTTCCTACATCAGACTAAGTATGTCGGCGACATTCTGAGTCGGTTTGATATGGAAAACGTCACTGTTGCCGGTACCCCTCTAGCCACAAATCATGATATGGCTCCCGATGAGATTGAGGATTTGGTGGATGCCACTATGTATCGTGGGATGATCGGATCTCTTATGTATCTCACTGCCTCGCGTCCAGATATCATGTATGCCACATGTTTATGTTCCTGATATCAAGCGAAACCCAAAGTAAATCATCTGGTTAGGGTGAAGAGGATTTTTTGTTATCTGAAGGATACTCCAACACTGGGGTTGTGGTATCCTCATGATGATGACTTTGAGCTAACTGCGTACAGCGATTCAGACTATTGTGGTTGCAAGATGAATTTTAAGTCTACATCAGCAGGGTGTCAGTTTTTTGGAAGGCGGTTAGTCACGTGGTAATGCAAGAAGCAGACCTCGGTTGCATTATCAACCTGTGAAGCTGAATATGTTGCTGCTGCAAGTTGCTACTGCAAGTTGCTGCTCTCAGATCATCTGGATCCAACAGCAAATGCGGGACTACGGTTTGAAATTTTCCAACACTCCTATTTATGTTGATAATTCTGCTGCCATAGCTGTAACTAAAAATCCGGTTCAACACCCTAAAACAAAACACATCGACATAAATTATCATTTCATATGCGACTGCTATGAAAAACAATTAATTGATGTGGTTAAAATAAACACGGATTTTCAACGTGCTGACCTCTACACCAAACCATTTGATAAACCTAGATTTTTCTATCTGTTAGAGGTCAACGGTGTTAAAAAGAAAAGTGACGTTATCTCAGAAGACACAGAAGCATAGGACGACATATGTTCAAGTTTTAAAGTTTATTTTATTACTTTTAGTTTATTTCTTTTAATTTCCTTGTCGTATAAAAATCCAAAAACACAAAAAGATTTTCTGTTTTAGAATTTTAGGGAGAGATAAGTTTATAGTTCAGTAAGTGTTTACATAAAAAAAGGGGGAAGGTTAGTTAAGCTGAAAAGGAAAGACAGAAAGACTGAAAATATGATTCAGCAAAATGGAAAGTGATAGTATACAGGCATCGCGTTACTTGGAACACCAAAAAGAGTTTATGTTTGGCTAGGTTAAATTAAATCACAGAAAATTATAAATCAGAGAAGTCTAGGTCTAACATATTGGGAAAATGATAGTACGCTTGGTTGGTACTGTAACTACCTGGAGAAAGTAGATCTAGGGTGGTGCCAGTGCATTATACGATGTGTCAGTAGATTCAACATAATAGATCAGTAGACGTCATCAGTGATTTGGCTTAAACTTAAATAATTCAACGAGTTGTGGGTTTTCATGGTATCCCTGGTCCGCACAATCAATCAATTTCCAATAAGGGGTAAGGAGCAAGCAAATGCCGTAAATGTGAGCAAAGACCTAAAAACAGAGCAAAAGATGACAAATGTCACTGAAAACAATGTATATTCTAATATAGTGCTCTAAGAAGAAGATAGGTATTGCGCCTCTCTGCTGTATGATGGCACTGACCTGAGGCTTAGTATAATCTATCCGTTCTAAGAATTCATTGCTGTTTGCGCCTCTCTGCTGTGCGATGGCACTAACCTGAGGCTTAGCATCTCTTTGAAAATTCTTAGAACCAAATCTTCTAATTCCCTAGATCACTCAAAAATCTCCTAAGGAAGATTGATTACCATATACCTTTGGAATACACAAACACTTGTTGACCTAATTCATCTAATTAATCACTGATGTGTGTCAAAAGTCTGTGTTTGGATTTAAGTGGACAAGTATACTGACAATCGTCGTGGCTGCTTCATCTGATGCTCAAAATCAATGGATGTTACGTATCATATCAAGCATGATTCCCAGTTAGAACTTAGAAGTCTTAGATGAGTGTAAATTGTGATATGTAATTTATGCAAGTGTTTAAACATAAATACAGATAAAAGGTTCCAAGTAATGGTGTATATGTCTGTCTGATTCCATATGAGTCTGTCCTTGAAATGATGTCAATGCTAATAGGCTATGCTAATCAACCCTAACAAAATCACAAAACATTTTCATCTTGGTATTTAGTTTAACATTTTAATTTATTTGTTAAGTGTGTCAGTGCCAGACTGTGTTGTACTACTCATTGCAGAAAATGTCACAAAATGAACTTAAAGTTTAATCTATAATAACTTGTTTCTGAAAAGGTAAATGGATCATGTCTGAGATGATCATGTGGTTAAATGGATCATGTCTGAGATGATCAGGTGGTTAAAAGGATCATGGCTGAGATGATCAGGAGGTTAAATGGATCATGTCTGAGATGATCATGTGGATAAATGGATCATGTCTGAGATGATCAGGTGGATAAAATGGTCATGTCTGAGATGATCAAATTGATCTTAATGTTTATCTATTGATTAATCGTACTTCGTGTCGTATGGTAAAATGGTCAGAATGTCACAAGTATGGCCCATTCGCATGACTGAACCATAATTGTGGTCCAGTCGTACGATTGGAAAATACGAATGAGTCAAATCGCATGATTAGACCATACGAATGAGTCCAATCGCTCAATTAGAGGTGACCGACTATGTCAGACGTCTGAATGATCTCAATCGTACGATTGGCGATAAACGATTGGGTGAATCGTACGACTGAATCTCATGCGCATGACATACTCATGCGACTAGGTTCAGTCACACGACTGACTTATACAACAGGGCTCAGTCGCACGACTGGGAGTTGCCCTAGTATAAATACAGGTTGAATCGGCATTATTCGCTCATTCACCAAATCGCCCCCTTATTCGCACGACACATCGAACCTCTGCCAAATCTCATTTGATCTTTGGACACTCATTTTGACACTCTCTAATCATTGTTCTCTGTTCCATAGGTACTACGCGCCTTGTATTGGATGACAAACCTGTTACTACAATGTGAAATGGATCAGACAGTGCCCTAACTCAAAACCGAAACAAGAAAGACAAATACACCACTAAATCTAAGTCTTCTGATCAAATAAAAGTTATTAGACGCTTAATCGGTCATATGCAAACCAAATGAGTCATTTCTCAACATTTAATGTCAAGTTTTGCTCAAAACAAAAATTTGAATGGACAAATTGTCGAATAAGCGACTGGACACACTGATGAACTCCAATCGCCCGACTGAGCAAGATGACTAGTCTCAGTCGCACGACTGAGATGGACGAATAGTTCAATCGCATGAATGAACCATGCGTCTAAGCTCAATCGCACGACTGAAGCAAATGCGTGAACAGTCGCACGACTAAGTTCAATTGCTTGACTCAGTCGCACGTATGAACTCATTCGCATGAATAGAGCTCAGTCGCCCATCTCAGTTGCCCGACTAAATTCAATCGTGTGCTCAGTCACACGACTAGCCAGAGTTTAAAATCCATTAACTTAATTCAGTCATCTTCAACATGCACTAACGTTTATCTACAATGTGTAACAGATGGCGAGTCGTTGGACTATCAGCAAAAAGCATAACATTTGTGCTCATCTGGATCTGACCTCTCGGAACACGGCAGAGTTCTCGGGCATCATTACTTTCTTACGGAGATCGAGGATCTTCCGAGCTATTTCTACTCCATGCACGCCATATCGTTCAGTCCAGTAGGCTTTCTGGGAAAGCGCTGTGGTGGATAGATCCACAGAGCCCTACCGCATCAGGAGCACCATCTTTGGTCAGGCCATAGACATCTCTGAGGAAGATCTCCGGACAGTCTTAGAGTTTGGGGATGATGGTGACTACCCGACACGACTACACCCTCTGACAGTTTGAGGGTGCTTTCTGCGGGCGAAGTACTCTGGGGATATCAACGCAGGTATGCTCAACAAGAGCAACCTGTGCCCCCAATTCAAGTACTTAGCCCACGCGCTGCTAAGGTGCATTGCCTCGAGGAAGGGAAGCTTTGATGAGCTGTCTGAGCAGATACAGAACGCCTATGTGGCGTTGGTGCTGAACCACCCGCTCAGCTTCTCGCGGATGATCTTCACTTATTTAATACAGAACATCAAAGTGAAGGGCAAAGAGAGCTTCTGCATGTACCCTCGCTTCATGCAGATGATCATTGATCAGAATCTCCCTATGCTGCCAAAGGAGAAGGAGGATGCAGTGGTGCTTGAGGTGATGGATGATACCACCTTAGGCAGGCTGAAGGTGTATAGGGGGAAGTAGGTGAAACCCCCTGTCAGGCGACTGTTTGGGCACTTGGCCCGTGATGACTACGTGGCGCCAGCTAGGAGAAAGTGGCGTCATGATGACAGTGACTCAGATGTCGAGCAGATTGCTCTACCCTCCGATGACTCCGATGATGATGATCATGATACTGATCAGGGAGTGGATGGTCAGGGAGGACCCGAACCAGCACCAATTCACCCTGATTTTCATATGGAGGAGGAGGAGGAGTCAGATGAAGAGCCGCTCACCCGGACGATGGGATGTCGGGAAGTGGCTATTGAGCGGGGAATCAGGGCGGTTGGTGGACGTCTGGGAGGGTCTGGGAGCTCTACTATTGATCCATCTTATACCCCAGCCTCTCCCAGCAGACGAGGGGGAGCCTCTATGTCCAGGGGGACACGGAGGAAACGTATGGCTCAGCCACATGGGCTGAAGCCCAAGCGTAGGAGGATCACTCTTATCACTACCTCCTCAGCTACCACCACTACTACTACACCACCTACCACCACATTACCAACCCTAATCTTCACTACTACACCACCAACCACCACATTACTACCCCCAATCTTCACCACTACACCACCTACCACCACCAGTCACCAAGCCGGTGAATCCTCCTTCCCTCCTGTTGGAGTGGAGGAACAGATCATAGCACTAAATAGACTGGTGCTGAAGTTGTGGGCTGCTGATGAAAAAAAGACAGCCAGGCTTCATCAGCTTGAGGAGCAAAATGCTTCTCAAGCTGAACAGATCTCCCAGCTCCAGGAACAAAATGTTATATCTTCTAAGAAGATCGAGGAGTTGGAGGAGGCTAAGAAGACTATCTTGCTCATGTTAAAGGGGTCGCAGGACGAGCCACTAAAGATTGATGAAATAGATGAAGATGGCGATGATGACGAGGAGGATTATGAAGATGATGATAGTGATGATGATGATGAGGGAGGTGATGACGTGGATAAAAGAAAAGATGGTGATAATGATGAAGGGGATGCAGCTGCATCTGCCTCTGCCCCTGATCATGAGCGGCGAACTAAGAGAAGACAAGACCAGGGAGCATCAACTGCTGCCCCGCCAACCTCCCCATCTGCAGACGACCCAGCCAGGATCCAGGACAAAAGTATTGATTAGATGTTTTATTATTAAACTTTTGTACTTGATTCTTCTTTTGATGTATATGAAACTCATTTAACTATTTAATGATTAATGTTTATTTAACTTGATTTCATACTAATGACTGCTACTCTACATGTTGATTTTAAACAGATAAGGGATTTCAGCAAGATGAGCATGATGTTGCTCCCCTCCAACAAATCAAGTCTCAACTTACAATGATTCTTGATCTGCAGCGGATTGTCAGAAGGTCGGTGAGTTATACTCCTAAAGAAGGAGAAATTATTCACGACCTTACTGATGAGCAGCTTGCTGAAATATTTCGTCTAAATCCAGATGAAATTGTCAAAGATGCTCCAACTTTTGATGATGATGATGATGATGAGCTAAACGATGTTAAAGAAATAGAAATTCAAGACATCACATATCAGCACTATCCAGAATACACTGACCGAGAGGGCAATGTGTTTCCTGATCTGGTAAACACTCTCGGCAGTGATATTCTGGGTAAACTCAGTGAGAAAGAGAATGCAGCAGAAGCTTCCCCAAGCCAAGCCCAAGCCTCGGACGCTGATGTCGATATCCGAAAGGCTGAATGGGCGGCTTGCTTCGCCGAGGTCCGAGTCCAACGTGCTACAGTAACACGAAGTACCTACACCAAACTTTACAAAGTCAAGAAAAACATGAAGGTGTCAGGGAAAATAATTGCTTGGGCTTATTTTGATGACATCAGAGTATATGCAGTAAAAAGGGAGAAGGGAATTGAGTACTTTAGATTCCCTCATGATCTGAAGACTCTCCCTGGGTTTGAGCGCAACCACCTGGCGCGCCTGAAGTTACTATATGCTGATCCGAAGAAAATGTCAGGCTGGTTTGAGGCTGCCTTGAAAAGGGAGTATAGGATGAGATGGGTAAACTTTAGATCACAGCAGGCCACACGTTACATCAGAAGGTCTGAAGTGAGTCTCATCACAGGTTTACCTAAGATAGTCCTGAAGTGGCGCCCTCCACGTACTATGTCCAGTATTCCTCTGAGGGAGATGCCACAGGACTTTCCCCCACACTTTAAGTGGTGGTATTATGACTGGCGCTCGGGAGAGGCCATCATCGTTTTGGATAGGGAAGGATCGGTGGACACAATAAGGGTGTTTGACCCCATGTGGCTTATCAACTTATCAGCTTCTGATGTTTATACGCTATATAAGTGGCCACTATTTTTTGACACGTAGGATATAGTACAAGCACTACAGTTTCAGCATATCATACGTCTATGCTTTGCGCTTAACATCCATGCCGGGGTTTCTAAAGAGGAAAGGATGAAGAGATTTGAAGAGTTCAAGAAGGAAGTCAAAGTATAGATAGAACTAGGGCCAAGGGGGAGTTTGTTGGTACACATGTCCCCAGTTCTAGTCTAGTGAACTTAAATGTAATAGACTTTCTTCTTGTAACACATATGTAATGTTTGATTAATACAATGAGAAACTCTTCTATAAATGTTTGTTGGTTGATTAATGTTATATCTATTTATATTATTTATTATTACACGCATATATGACCATGTTATATAGGTTTACAGTTGTTAGACATAGTTCTGAATCATTAAAAGGTTCAAGAATGTGTTTAACTAAGGATCCTGATTCAGTCACACGACTAGACCATGCGAATGAGCCAATCGCACGACTGGACCATGCGAATGAGCCAATCGCACGACTGAACCAGGAGATTTAGTCAATCGCACGATTGAGTCATAAGACTGACTCAGTCGTACAAATGAACTAATCGTATGACTCAGTCGCACGACTGAGCCAGTCGCTTGGCTCAGTCGTACGAAAAAAAGTTGTAACCTATAAATACCACTTAAGTCGTGGAAAAACGAGAGACTTCAAGAATTCTTAACCCTAGCCGTCCCAGTTCATCCAGAGAGTCGTTTCCAACTTCATAGAACGTTTCTAATCGATTCTTATCAACTCTTAACGTGTTCTCATCATTAATTTTGATCTGATTAACGTTCTCCCAGATTAGATCGCCAATCAAATAGGATTCCGCACTATTTGACCTGGTTTCACGTTTGAATCAGTTAGTACTCCATCCGTACATGGTCCTAACATGGAGCAACTGCAAGAGTGGCTTGATAAGGGTTTTATCAGATCGAGTATCTCTCCTTGGGGTGTTCCGGTCTTGTTCGTAAAGAAGAAGGACGGTAGCATGAGGATGTGTATTGACTACCATGAGTTGAACAAGTTGACAGTGAAGAATCTATATCCATTACCGAGGATTGACGACTTGTTTGATCAGCTGCAAGGTGCCAGTTGGTTCTCGAGGATAGATCTTCGATCTGGTTACCATTAGCTGAATGTGAAGGAGCAAGATATCCCTAAGACAGCTTTTCGCACGTGTTATGGGCACGACGAGTTTCTCGTTATGTCTTTTGATTTAACTAACGTGCCAGCTGCTTTTACGGATTTGATGAATAGGGTGTCAGCCAATGTTAGATAAATCAGTGATTGTGTTTATTGATGATATCCTAATTTATTTGAGAAGTGAGGAAGAACATGCCGGCCACATACACGAGGTATTGGAGACACTTAGAAGAGATAAGTTGTATGCCAAATTCTCTAAGTGTGCTTTTTGGTTACGTGGAGTTGAGCAAGGAAGGTGGTGGTGATCGGAACTAGAACGGGAAGCGGTTTGGATGGGGTGGTGCTCCGGAAAACAACAAGAGTGCACGGGTGGATGATCAACGTGTGGTCACACCCGGTAGGTGGAAAATATAGCATAGGACTGTTGTGTGGAAAATATGGAAAGGAGCATACCGGAGAATGTAGGTGGGGATCGAATGTATGCTTCAAGTGTGGGAGGACGGGGCATATAGCACAGGACTGTTGTGTGGCTAGATGTTTTAACTATGGTGGAGAGGGTCAAATGAGCAGGGAATACAAGAAGCCAAAGGCTAAGAGTTCCGGAGCAAAGAAGATGATCGGGACTGAAGCGTAGAAGGCAAGCGCCAGAGCTTTCTCCATGACCAGGGCGTAGGCAAGGACGGACCCTGATGTAGTGTCAGGTACGTTTCTAGTAAACCAAATTCTTGCTTCTGTATTATTTTATTCAGGTGCTAGTAGAAGTTTTATTTCTGCTGCTTTCTGTGCTAATTTGCTTCTTAGTAGTAGATGTATTTATGAGCCCTTTGATGTAGAAACTGCCATAGGTAAGGCTATAAGGATTTCTGACTTGATTAAGAGTTATGACATAGAACTAGAAGGTCATAAGTTTACTGCTAGACTGTTTGTGCTGACATTTGGCGGGTTCGATGTAGTCCTAGGAATGGATTGGTTAGAGGACTACGAGGCGAACATTGTGTGTGCAAGTAGATGATTAGATTGATAGCGTCTGACAGGAGTTTGGTGACGATATACGATGATCGAGTTATGATGATTCCGAAAGTGATTTCGATGTCGGAGGCAGGAAAATGCCTGAGACAGGGATGTAGTGCCTATCTGGCATACGTAAAAGATTTGTACACTTCAATACCATAATTGTCTGATATACCGGTGGTGTGTGACTTTCCCAATGTGTTCCCAGAGGACTTATCAGGTGTGCTACCGAATCGTAAAATCGAATTTCAAATCAACTTGATACCCGGTGCTCAGCCTGTCACTAAGGCAGCGTATTGTTTGGCTCCTTCAGAGATGAAGAAATTGATGGAGCAACTGCAGGAGTTACTTGATAAAGGGTTCCTTAGACCGAGTAACTCTCCTTGGGGTTCTCCGGTGTTATTCATGAAGAAGGACGGTAGTATGAGGATGTGTATTGACTACCGTGAATTGAACAAGTTAGCGGTTAAAAATCAGTATCCATTACCGAGGATTGATGACTTGTTTGATCAGCTCCAAGGTGCTAGTGGTTTTTGAGGATAGATCTTTGATCTGGCTGCCATCAATTAAAGGCAAAGGAGCAAGACATTCCTAGGACAGCTTTTTGCACGCGTTACGGACACTACGAGTTTCTCGTTATGTCTTTCGGTTTAACTAACGCGCCAGCTGCCTTTATGGATTTGATGAACTGGGTATGTCTACCAATGTTAGATAAATTAGTGAATGTGTTTATTGATGATATCCTGATTTATTCAAGAAGTGAGGAAGAACATGCCGGCCACATACGTGAGGTATTGGAGACATTTAGGAGAGAGAAGTTGTATGCCAAATTCTCAAGTGTGCTTTTTGGTTGCGCAAGGTGCAATTTCTTGGGTCACGTAGTGAATGCTAAAGGAATTATGGTAGACCCTGTGAAGGTTGAGGCTGTGATGCAATGGAAGCCTCCGAAGATGCCATCCAAGATTCGTAACTTCTTGGGATTGGCGGGGTATTATAGGAGATTTATCCAAGATTTCTCCAAGATAGCTTCTCCGTTGACTAAGTTGACCCGCAAGGATGTGAAGTTTGTTTGGGGTCAAGATCAAGAGAAGGCTTTTGAGGAGTTAAGGATGAGGCTGACGCAAGCTCCTATCTTGTCGTTACCCGACGAAAGCGAGGACTTGGTAGTCTATTCGGATGCTTCTTATTCAGGGTTGGGTGTCGTGTTGATGCAGCATGGAAAGGTTATAGCCTATGCATCCCGACAGTTGAAAGTTCATGAGGTTAATTATCCTACTAATGACTTGGAGCTAGCAGCTGTGGTCTTTGCCTTGAAGATTTGGCGGCACTACTTATACGGGACGAAGTGCACAATCTTCACTAACCACAAGAGCTTGAAGTACTTCTTCGAGCAGAAATATTTGAACATGAGGTAGAGACGATGGTTGGAGCTCATAGAGGATTATAATTGCGAGATCCACTACCATCCGAGCAGGGCCAACGTGGTGTCGAACGCCCTTAGCCGAAAGGAAAGACATGAGCCGATTCGGGTGAAGGCATATCAGTCGATTATCACCTCTGACGTGGTGACGCAGGTCAAGGAATTTCAAGACGAGGCTTTGAAAGAAGATCCTCTTAACTCTGAAAGGATGAAAAGCATAGTCGCGGAATCGGGTGAGAACACTCTTGGTGTTAGAACCCGATTCGGACAAATGTGGATTCCTTGTTATGGGGACTTACGTTGAAAGATCATGGATGAGGCTCATAAGACTCGATACTCCATTCATCCCGGTGCTACCAAGATGTACCATGATATGAAGAAGGATTATTGGTGGCCGGGTATGAAGCGTGACGTAGCGGAATATGTGAGTAAGTGCCTTACTTGTTTGCAAGTGAAGGAGGAGCATCAGAAGCCGTACGGGAGAATCCAACCTTTGGATATACCCGAGTGGAAGTGAGAGAATATCACCATGGACTTTATTATGAAGTTACCACGTACCCCGAGAGGGTATGATGCCATATGGGTGATAGTTGATCGTTTGACGAAGAGTGCTCACTTCCTACCGATCTGAGAGACGTATTCCTCTGAAAGATTAGCGGATTTATTCATCAAGGAGATTGTAGCTCGTCATGGCGTATCGGTGTCTATTGTATCTGATCATGACACTCGGTTTACATCTTAAGGTTTGGAAGAAATTCCACGATGCGATGGGGACGAGACTACACATCAGCACGGCTTATCATCCTCAGACGGATAGTCAGTCAGAGAGAACCATACAGACACTTGAAGATATGCTTCGGGCATGTGTATTGATTTTAGAGGAAGTTAGGATGACCACTTACCGTTAGCTGAGTTCTCATATAACAATAGTTATCATGCCAGCATTAGTATACCACCTTATGAGATGTTATGCCGTAGGAGATGTAGAACACCAGTTTGTTGGGGTGACATTGGTCAGAAAGAGTTAGGAAGTTTTGAGGTGATCGAGGCTACGATTGAGAAACTAGAAAAGATCAAAGCCTTGATGAAGGCAGCTAAGGATAGACAGAAGTCGTATGCTGATAAGAGATGTAGACCGATTGAGTTCCAGGTGGGTGATAGGGTTATGTTGAAAGTCTCACCTTGGAAGGGTATCATTCGGTTTAGAAAGCGGGGCAAGTTGAGCTCGAGATACATAGGGCCTTTTCCGAATCATTGCACGAGTAGGAGAGGTGGCCTATATGTTGGAACTACCTGATGAGTTAAGTGGAATACACCCAACATTCCATGTATCTCATCTGCGGAAGTGATTAACTAATGAGGAGAAGGTGGTACCGCTGGAGGACATTGAAGTTGATGAACGGCTCAATTATGTGGAGCAACCAGTGGCGATCATTGATCGTAAAGAGAAAAGATTAAGGAATAGGTGGTTCTCTTTGTGCGAGTATAATGGAAACATAGAAAGGGATCCGAGTCTACATGGGAGGCTGAGGAAGAGATGAGGCGGCATTACCCATATCTGTGCGAGGAGTGACTGGTTCTGGGGACGAAAACTATATAAGGGGGTGGACTTGTAACACCCGGATATTTTAAAAAGTTATACAAAGAAGAATAAAAGTGGGAAAATGCAATTTAACCCAAGTTGAGGGGTTAAATTTGTCAAAAGTACAAAATTTATATTCATTTTGTACAACAGGTGGTATGGCCGCCCACACCACCTCTGTACATCCTTTCATTAGGATATTTTAGAGAGAGAAAGAGCAGAATTCGGGTTTTAGAAGAAAGAACAAGAAGAAGTCGAATCCAAGGTAAGAATTCGATGGTTATTCGGTGTTCTTGACTGATTTCAGTTCGAGTGTATGCTTATGTATGTGTTTGTACGTTTTTGTGTGGGTTTTTGGTGGGTTTTTAGGTGCTTGAGCTCATCGCAAACGGGTTTGAAGAAGTCATACTCAAAGTTGTATAAGGTGAGTTATAGAACCCCCTTTTTACATGTTTTATACGATTTTGGGGCTGGAAATGCATGTACGAATGTTTTTTATATAAAAATGGGTTTTTCACCCGTATGTGTGTGTGTGTGAATGTGGGTGGGCTTATGATATGGTTGTTTATGATGTTATGATGGTGCCATGTTCTTGTTATGATGCTTAGAATGTAATAAATAAGCTTAGAATATGTTAGATTAATGATTGGGACTGAATACGATGTTAGTAGTTTGAGTTGGCTGCCCATGCGCCTAACGTTCAAATTTGCCTAAGTGTCTCATGCGCCCAAAACCCCATGCGCCCAAATAGTGCTCATGCGCCTAGGATATGCGAATTTGGCTAAGTGTCCTAAAAGCCTACATTGCCCATGTCCCCAGGCACTCATGTGCCTGCATAGTGCCCATGCACCTAGAATTTTGCTAGAATAACTAAGTGTTGGGCTATGCGCCCTAATAGTACCCATGCACCTAGAACGTTTCCCATGCACCTAAGTGTTCCCATGCCCCCAGAAGGCCATGCGCCTGCATAGTGCTCATAAGCCTAAGACTTAGAAATTTTTTTTTCTGAATTTTTGGGGCTGGAAGTGCATAGTAAATATACGATTTAAATGACAAATATTTTAATAGGTTTTAACAGGAAGATCGATTGCCCCTTGGACCCTACTAGGGGCTGCTGCCCCTAGGACCTCGCTGTCAGAGGCTGCCGCCCCCGAACCCCCGCTGTTCCGCAGAGGGTCTGTAATTTTCTATGATGACTTGTACTTGCTATGCAGGTGCTTGTGTATGTGAATGAATGATGCATGATGTATGTTATGTATGATTATGTGTGAAAATGTTGTGCTTATGTATGATATGTTTCCTTATGTTCCTTATTATGTATTATTTCATGACCCACATATTATGAGTATGAAATGAACGTGAAGTATTATGTAACGTAGAGCGGAAATTAATGTTAATGATATGTGGAACATAAAGAAAGAATGAATGTATGCATTAATGAATGAACGGATGTAAGAAAAGTCTTGCAAGCAATGTGGTCAGGCCACCGGGCTCAATGTATGGAATTGGTCCGAATGAATTTACCCCAGTACTGTGGTCAGGCCATCGGGCACAATGTATGGGACTCTATTAATAGACTTCGGCCCAGTACCCGCTTTATGCATGACGGTGTGGAATAGCCCGTGCTATTGGCCCGGAACGTAAGGAAGATAAAGATGAATGTACGTGAAGTACGGTAAGGAAGATAACGAATGATCATGATGACGTAAGATGATGAACGAGCGTAAGTTAACGAACGAATGATGACGTACATTGAATGAAGGACAATGAATGACAATGGAAGATAATAATGATAGTAACTATTTGTACGTATGGTGCATGATCGCTTATGAAAGTAAAGAAAGGTTTTAATGAAAGCAAAGTATGTTATGTTTTTTATAAAACTAGGACTCACTCAGCAACGTTGACTTTTATGCATTTTCCAGTTTGCTGGTGATTGTTGCTGAGGATGGCACGGGGCAGCTACTTGGCATTTTTGTGAATGACGTACATTGAATGAAGGATAATGAATGACAATGGAAGATAATAATGATATTAACTATTTGTACGTATGGTGCATGATCGCTTATGAAAGTAAAGAAAGGTTTTAATGAAAGTAAAGTATGTTATGTTTTTTATAAAACTAGGACTCACTCAGCAACGTTGACTTTTATGCATTTTCCGGTTTGCTGGTGATTGTTGCTGAGGATGGCACGGGGCAGCTACTTGGCATTTTTGTGATGGCATCCATTTGTAGAACAATAATGTTTTTGTGATGTAATGCAAATTATGATATTTTGTAATAGTTAACTGCATGGTATTATTTTGCAAAAGCTGTTATTAATATATGAAAGGGTTTTAAGTAATTCCGTTGTGATGTTTTAAATAAATGTATGATTTATGTATGATGAATGACACACTGTAAGCGTCTCAGAAACGGGGCCTTATAGAATCATAACATCTGCTAACATTGCACAGGCTGCTTCAATCAATGTTCGGTTTTTCCTTTCTGCTAGTCCATTTTGTTGTGGAGTTCTAGGAGCACTAAAGTGATGAGCTATACCTTTTCATGCACAGAACATGTCAACATTAGCATTTTTGAATTCTATTCCATTATCACTTCTAATTATTTTTACTTTGAGATCAAGTTTATTTTCTACTTTAGTGATGAACTCTTTTAATAATTCAGCCGTTTCAGATTTTGCACGCAAAAAGAAAACCCAAGAAAATCTTGTATAGTCATCAATGATAACTAAACTATACGATTTCTTTCCAATGCTCTGCATGTTTACAGGACAAAAAAAATCCATGTGTAACATCTGTAGAGGCTTTGAATTTGAGTTTATCTGCTTGGACTTATAAGTCGCTCGGTGTTGTTTTCCTTTAAAACATGCTTTACAGAGATCTGATGTAGCGAACTTCTTTGATGGAATTCCTACTACATGACTTCCTGCTGCAAGTTTGTTCATGTTTTTGAAGTTGGAATGACCGAGACGTCTATGCCAAAGCTGGCTTCATCATTTGAGGCGTGAACAATGAGGCAAGTTCTTTCTTTTGAAGGATCAACTTGTGACATATCTAACTTGTAGAATCTCTATCTCGAATAGCTTTAACAACCACCCACTCCTTGCTAATCTGAAATCCTGGCTTTAAAATATAACAATAAGAGTCATCAAATAAAGCTGAATATGATTTATCGCATATTTATGAAACACTTAAAAGATTAAAGTTCAACTGTTCACAGAAGTTGACTTTATCAAAGCTTAAAATTCCATTAGATACCGTTCCTTCACCGGTTATCTTTCCACCTGCATCACCACCAAAAGCTACGTGAGTACCATCTTTTGTCTTAAAGTCTTGAAGTAATGCTTGATTTCCCGTCATATGCCGGCTACACCCACTGTCAACATACCATGTGTTTACTGGTCTCCGCGGGTGTACCTGCATTTAGAGACATTTAAGTTGAGTTAGTAACCCAAGCCGAGATGGTCTTGGGCTTTCCATATTTATCCACAATGGTAAACTGCTTGAAATGGAGTTTGTTTACATCAGGTTTCTTTTGAAATTTTGGATTTTCAAATCCTCTTTGAAAAACTGTCTGATTATCTTTTCTTTGTTTTGACCTCAAAGCATTAAATATGTTTTCAAGATCATCATCAAGAAATTTTGAACCATCATTAAAAACATTAGAAATGTTTTTCTTGTTAAATGATTCATTTTTCATTCTCACTGAATGTGGAATAAAATTTCCTTAATTGTATTGATATGATCTAACAATATACTAATTATCATAATCAGAATTGATTCTTCTGAAGGATCTCAAACCCAGAGAAGGTTGTTTGATAGATTTTGAAAACCATTATTATGATTTATGTATTATGATTTCGTTCATCACACAGTGCACAATATTTATTAATGTAGCAATCAGCTATTGTATGATTTGTCATATCACAAATGTGATAGTACTTGTTAAAATAACACTCAGATATGTTATGATTGTACATATCACATATATCATAATACTTTTGTGAATGATTAAACAACATTTTATTAACCCTTGATGTGGAAGCCACATTTGATTCTTGTTTAGATTTAGGGGTAGTTAGGTTAATATGCTGTTTCTTTTGTGTGAATTTGGTCTTTTGATTCTTAGGATTTTGCTTTGAACTTTATCACAAATCTTTAACTCCTTAGATACAAATCTTTTATGAACAACGGAAGACTTAGGACCAGAACCTGTTTCAGATCAGAGTTAGATTTGATATTAGATTTAGATGTTGTTTAAGAGATTGTGTTCATATCAAAAGTTCCTGCTGACACAAACTTCATTGGTTTAAGTTGAATTGATTGAATTGATTGATTGATTGGTTCAGACTTTTTAGCTTTAGAAGCTTTTCTTTTTCTTTGATTTCTTGTTCTTGATGAAGTTTTAGTGCTTTGGACTTTGATTAAATCTTGAGAAGATTCTTTTTCATAATCTTTGTTTTGATTTAATTCATTTGAGCTTGAATCATCAGAACATAAAGTGTCTGATTTCTCTTCTTCATATTTTCCTTTCATTTTGTTATTGATATCATTAGCTTTTTCAACCTTTTGTTCAGGTTCACTCTGTTCAATAACAATCTCACTCTTTGGTACAAATAACTTTTTGTTCTTTTGTCGAGGTTCATACGATTTTACTTTAATGGGATGACCATTCTTTATCTTTTCTGAATCTTTCTCCTCGAATATTTCAATGTTTATCTTTTTGATTTCACTCTTGACATTTGATTGAGTATTCTTTTTCTTTTCTTGAAATTCTTTAAGCTTAGCTTTATTCTCTGGTGAATGATCATGGGTATTAAAATTTTCAGGTAAGGTATTTGTAATAGATTCAGGCATAGGTTCATGTGTGAATCCTAATCCTATTTTATCTTTATCTTTCCTTCCATTCACTAGTTGCTCAACAATTGTCTTGTAGGATTCTGTGTGCCCAAAACACTTAGAATATTGATGTGGTTAGTACGTTATGATCCAAGTCGGGTTATACCCAATAACAAGCTTAGCAAACACCAATTAATATTTAATTGATGATATGACCACGCAATTAGATATTTACACCAATTTAGAAAATGAGTTTTCTAAACAAGTTGCATATGAGATGGAACAATTTATTAGGATATTTTGTTCAATGATATTATTTGTAATGTTATTTATATAAGTTAGATGACATTACAAATTAATAATGGGAGTAAATAGATTATACAATTAAAAGGTTAGTTGTATATAAATATCTAGTTAGAAGACTTGTAACTTTATAATGTGTGAAAATTTTAAGAGGGAAACTCTTAAAATTTGAGTGCTTTGGCCGCCCCCTTTTCTTGCATCCTATTGGACCTTTGTGTCCTTGAAACTTACAAGTCTTTACTAGTAAAACACTCCATCAATCTCATCATAGACACATGCAACCAAGAAAAACAAATACTCTCTCTATCTCTCTCTTTGCTCTCGGCATTTTGGCAGCAGATTTAGGGTTTTGTTTTGAAATTTTGGTGAACTCTCCCTAGCAAGAGTGGTGTGTGCTTCACAAGCTTTAGGTATACAAGCTTGAGGGCTTCTTCTTTGGAGTCTTGGCCGAGATTTTCAGCATCTAACAACATCCTTTTGGTCGTTTTTCTTTGTAACGCCCCGAAATTTCCCCGAAACGAGCCATTTAATAATAATGGGCTTTTAAGGGTTAATTTAAGAAATAAAGGGGTAAATTAGTGGGCTATGGATCAAATTAGCCTTAATGGGCTAGACTTGATGGGTTTAAGGGCCCTAATCAGCCCTTAAACATGCATGACCAGCTCCATCTTCCACCATTTCAACCCTAGCCACCAAATTTGTAGAGAGAGAAAGTAGAGAGAGAAAGTGGAGAAACTTGAGATTTGGAGCTTGGAAGGTTGAAGAATTGAAGAGCTGGGTGTTTGGAGCATCAAAACCCAAGGAAATAGCAACAAAACAAGGTAAGAATCGACCTCTAAGACCTTCTGTAGATCAAACCCGGATTCTAGGGTTTTGGGGTTTTGAAAAGTTTAAAGAAACACATAAAGGTCGAATTTTTACGTATGAAAACGTGTAAAAAGCTTAGATTTGGTTTCATGGAAGGTAAACTAAGGATTTGGACGTAAAAAGTTAAGATTTTAGGTTAAAAATGGGCTGGATCTGAGTTTCTGTTCATCCAGCGAAACTAGGCCCCGATCCAGCGAATTTAAGCATTTAACCAGCGAAACTGCACATTAGTTCAGCGAGACTAGGAGAAGTTCCAGCGAAACTACAGTTTCGCTGGGGCGAAACTATAGTTTCGCCGATAATCTCGCTAAGACCCAGACTGACCTATAGACCTTGCGAGAATAGGGAATTCCAACGAAAGTTGGGCGCTCAAGATAGCGAATCTGTCTAGCGAAACTAGCAGAAGTGCTGCCCAGCGAAACTGCAGGCGAAACTGTAGTTTCGCTATAGCGAAACTATGGGCGAAACTATGAAGAAAATGACGTTTTTACATGTTAACTTTCGTGCAGCTAGAGTATTCAGGCTATAGCCTAAGTGACTTAGAATTTAAGCTACTTGGACGAGTTCAGGTGAGTTCTAGATCCCCTATTTTATACATGCTTTAAATGTTTTGGGGCGGTATGCATACTAATATATATACCTTTTTATGACCAGTTCTTTTAGAGTAAAGTTTTACTTACTATCTTATATGGGAAACGGGCTATTCTAACAAATTGATAACGTGTTTTTCCTTATTGAGATATAACCTTGTAGTGATGGATTGCCTTCGAGATGTATTGTGTTATATTATATATATATAACTTAAATAAGAAAGTGAAACGTACAGAAAGGTTATGTGGCCCATAACGTGTACCTGGATAAAGTAAAGTCTTGCAAGTAAAGTCCTGCAGGTAAGGGATAAAGTAAAGACTTGCAAGCAATGGCTAAAGGAGGGTTGCATTTGTTGTGCCCTCACCCGGATAAAGTAATGCTCGAATAGGCAGGTCTGTAAGCCCTGAATTGGCATGACAATAATGGCCCGATCGAGTACGACTGTAAGCCCGTAATTGGCATGTCGGTAAAGTCCTAGGCGAGCCTAGGCACCGATAGTGACAGAGAATTGACGGATAAAAAAGAGTAATAAATAACGAGAAATGAAAAGCAATGATAAAGTATCGATAAAGTGATAGCCTGTATGTATTAATGCTTGATAGACGAGAACTATTTTCAACTGATAAAGCTAATACCTCTTACGAAAGTTATTTAGCAAAGTAAACCTAGAATTCACTCAGCGAAGCTGACTTTTGTATGCATATCAGTTGACAGGTAAGAGTCAGAGCTACGGAATAGAGGCATGGGACTGAAGCTTCTTGGCACTAGAAGACTGGCATCCCGGATTTAGAAAAGCTAAACAAAGAACTCCTAAATAGTTTTGTGGATTAAAGACAATGTTTATATTTTACTTGTAATGAATTGAAATGACAGTATTTTTCCGCTGCAATATATATTTTTTTATACGTACATGAGTAAATGAATGTTTTAAATCGACGTTTTGCTGTGAATGACCAACTGTGAGGCTTCCCTGAGAGAGGTGGGCCTTACAAGTTGGTATCAGAGCCAATGTTTAAGAGATTTGGGAAAACTGTTTTTGTAAACCTAAACTTAAACAGATAATGGGACCAAGTGTCAAGGATGCCAGTCCAAGAAGCTCCATGCCAAGAGGTAACAAAGTATGTTGTAGGTATTATTCCGAGGGATAGTGCCTTCTTATTTAAGTAAGCGCCGAGATAGAGTATGATAAAGTTATCTGTGACACCTATCTGAATTTATGTGACTTATACGTGCATAGAATAGGTATAGTAGGTTCTAGTGTTAGTGTGGTTCAGGATAGGAAAGTTTATGGCACGAGGAGTTCTGTAAGTAGTTAATCACAACTGGCCACTGTTATTAAAAATTTACAAAACTTGTCGTGAACTGAACTTGCCTTGAAAGACCATATTAACATTCTGAATCTTATAGGAAGTAGAACGAATGACACCTAAGAAAGAAGTTCCAACCATGGTCACCCGGAGAAGCACTAGGGGAAGGCCCCCGACTAAGGCAAAGGAAACTGCAGGTGCAACTGTGAAGCCAACAAAAAGGTCCACCAGAAAGCCGGTTGAGGAACCGATTAAGGAGGAGGAGATTGAGTTAGAAACGGGAGCCGAGGGGTCTACCCCTGGTCAGGCCAAACTGAAAGAGACAGTAAAGGAAGCTATTGCCCAAGAGGTGCATCAGGTCCTGTCTGGAGTGATGCCCGCTCTACTTGCGGAATTTGTGGAGCAGGTTAAGGGCGACAGTAAGAAGAGTACGGCTTCAGAAAAAGTTGATAAGAAAGGGGCAGTCAAGACTGAGGAGTTGAGCGACGAGGGAGATCGTCTGGGTAACCATGATGGCCCTGAAGTGGAAGAGAGGGCGAAGGGGTGCAGCTACGGGGATTTTCAGAGGTGTAAGCCCCCAACATTTGATGGTACTTGTAACGCTGCCACTGCTCAGCGTTGGATTAGGGAAATGGAAGCCGTACTGAAGATCAGCGAGTGTCGTGAAAACCAAAAGGTGAAGTTTGCTTCCCATTCCCTTTTGGATCCAGCACTGTGTTGGTGGGATAATATTGCTGAGTCTTACGGAGAGGAGGCCATTGAGAGGATGAAATGGCCGGAGATGAAGAGGTTGGTGATAGAGGAGTACTGCCCGGAAAGAGAGCTTGACAAGGTCGAGCAAGAGTTTGTGAGTTTGGAGGCTGGAAATATGACTCACCAGGAGTACACTACAAGATTCAATGAAATGGCACGTCTGGTGCCTGATTTGGTAACTCCTGAAGCCAAAAGGATCAAGAGGTACATACAAGGGTTGCCTCTAGACATTCGTAGGGACATGGTCACCGCTCGACCTAGTACTTTTAGGTCAGCAGTGGACCTCAGTGGGTGGTTGTACAATCATCGTAGGCCGGTGGCAGTGGGTGAGATGAGGAAAGTTTGGAACAATAACAATGGGAAGAGATATGGAAGTGGTGGCCACCAACCGGGGAACAAGAAAGCAAGGGTGGATGCAAAACAGATGGTTGTGAAGAGGGTCGAGGAAGCTAAGAACTGTGGGAAGTGTGGGAGGAGGCATCCCGGAGAGTGCCGATTGGGTAGCCATGGGCGCTACCGGTGTGGGAAAACGGGTCACATGGCTAGGGAGTGCCCGGAAGTAAACGAGTGCTTTAATTGCCATGAGTCGGGGCACTACAGTAGGGATTGCAAGAAAGCCAATCCGGGAAGCTCGGGCACGAGCAGGGGTGATTACAAGGGGGATGATGGAAAGCCCAAGGTCAAGGCAAGGGCTTTCACCATGAGCAAGAAGGAAGCAAGGAAGGACCCGGACGTAGTGTCAGGTACGTTCCTTGTCAATGATGTTTGCGCCTCCGTATTATTTAATAGTGGTGCCAGTAAGAGTTTCGTATCTGTGTCCTTCTGTGCTACACTAGATGTCCAAACTAAGGAAATAGATGATGCCTTTGAAGTAGAAACAGCCGATGGTAAGTCCATTAGAATAGTCAGGATGATAGAGGATTGCCACATTAAACTAGGAGGCCATTACTTTCCCGCACGATTGTTTGTTATGCCCTTAGGAGGTTTCGATGTCGTACTAGGGATGGATTGGCTAGCGGCCCACGATGCTAACATAGTATGCCAACAGAAGATGATCCGATTAACGGCTCTAGATGGTAGTTCGGTTACGATCTACGGTGATAACGATTGTAAGGTTCCAAGGATCATTTCCATGATCAAGGCGGAGAAATGTATGAGGCGAGGGTGCGAAGCTTATCTAGCGTATGTCAAGGATGTTAAAGATAAAGCGAAAGAGTTGCCCGATGTACCAGTGGTGCGGGACTTTCCTGACGTATTCCCGGAGGATCTGTCAGGAGTACCACCAGATAGAGAGATAGAGTTTCAGATTGACTTACTCTCAAGAGCCCAACCCATTGCCAAAGCACCCTACCGCCTAGCTCCGTCCGAGATGAAGGAACTCATGTCACAACTGCAAGAACTCCTTGACAAAGGGTTCATTAGGCCCAGCATTTCTCCATGGGGTGCTCCCGTGCTATTTGTAAAGAAGAAGGATGGCAGCATGAGGATGTGTATATATTACAGGGAGTTGAATAAGCTGACCGTGAAGAATCGGTACCCTCTACCCCGGATAGATGATCTGTTTGATCAATTGCAAGGGGCAAGTTGGTTCTCCCGAATAGATCTCCGATCCAGATATCACCAACTGAAGGTAAGGGAGCAAGATATCCCAAAGACGGCCTTCCGAATGCGCTATGGCCACTACGAGTTTCTGGTTATGTCTTTCGGGCTAACCAATGCTCCTGCGGCATTCATGGACTTGATGAATCGCGTGTGCCGCCCGATGCTGGACAGATCGGTGATAGTATTCATTGACGATATCCTGATATACTCAAAGAACGAAGGAGATCACGCTTGTCATATCAAGGAGGTGTTAGAAACTTTACGAAGGGAGAAACTGTATGCGAAGTTCTCTAAATGTGCATTCTGGCTACGGGAGGTACAATTTTTAGGGCACGTTATAAATTCCGAGGGATTGGCTGGTTATTATAGAAGGTTCATCAAAGATTTCTCGAAGATAGCTGGTTATTATAGAAGGTTCATCAAAGATTTCTTGAAGATAGCTTCCCCATTAACAGGGTTAACAAGAAAGAACGTGGTGTTCGACTGGGGAAAGGAACAGGAAGATGCGTTCCAGGAATTGAAGGATAGATTAACCAAAGCTCCTATACTAACCCTACCGGAGGGAGATGAAGACCTAATGGTATACTCCGATGCTTCTTACTGCGGGTTAGGTTGTGTGTTGATGCAAAGAGGGAAGGTTATAGCTTACGCATCCAGACAGTTAAAGGACACAGAGGTTAACTATCCGGTTCACGATTTGGAACTTGCCGCAGTAGTGTTTGCATTAAAGATCTGGAGACACTATTTGTATGGAACTAAGTGCGCCATATTTACCGACCACAAAAGTTTGAAATATTTCTTTGAGCAGAAAGACCTAAATATGAGACAGAGGAGGTGGTTGGAGTTGATAAAGGATTACGACTGTGAAATCCATTATCACCCGGGTAAGGCAAATGTGGTAGCCGATGCCCTGAGCCGAAAGGAAGGATATGAACCAATCCGGGTGAAGGCGTGCCAACTAGTAGTGACCCCAGATGTTATGAGGATGATAAGCGAAGCTCAAATGGACGCTTTAAAAGAGCAGCAAATCAATAAGGAAAGGATGGTGGGAAAAGTGGATGAATTGGTAGAAAACACCTTGGGCGTTAAGACCTTCCATGGCAGGGTATGGGTTCCGAAGCATGGTGACTTGCGGGAAAAGATTATGGATGAAGCGTACAAGACCCGCTACTCAATACATCCAGGCGCAAATAAGATGTACCATGATTTGAAGAAAGATTATTGGTGGCCTTGGATGAAAAGAGATGTGGTTGCGTATGTAAACAAATGTCTCACGTGCCTACAGGCGAAGGCTGAGCACCAAAGACCTTATGGTTATGTTCAGCCATTAGAAGTGCCAGAGTGGAAGTGGGAACATGTTAACATGGACTTCATCACCAAACTACCCCGCACGACAAAAGGCCGTGACGCGATATGGGTGGTTGTTGATAGACTGACTAAAAGTGCGCATTTCCTGCCAATCAAGGAAGCAATTAGTTCAGAAAAGCTCGCTGAACTATTTATCCGAGAAATTGTGGCGCGACATGGTATGCCCGTATCGATTGTTTCAGATAGGGATACGCGGTTCACCTCAAAGTTTTGGAAAAAGTTCAATGAAGAGATGGGTGCGAGGTTGCATGTTAGTACCGCATACCACCCACAGACCGATGGGCAATCGGAAAGAACGATCCAGACACTGGAGGATATGCTTCGGGCATGCGTTATCGAATTTGGCGGTAATTGGGATGATCATCTGCCACTAGCAGAGTTCTCCTATAACAACAGCTACCACGCCAGTATTAAGATGCCCCCATATGAGTTATTGTACGGTCGACGGTGCAGAACTCCTATTTGTTGGGGTGATGTCGGACAGAAGGTGCTAGGAAGCTTAGAAGTTGTGAAAGCCATAACGGAAAAGTTGGAGAAAATCAAGGCGTATATGAAGGCTGCCAAGGATAGACAAAAGTCATACGCCGACAAAAGAAGGAGACCAATAGAGTTCAGCGTGGGTGACAGGGTAATGCTAAAAGTGTCACCATGGAAGGGAATCATCCGATTTAGGAAGAGGGGAAACTGAGTCCCAGGTTCATCGGACCATTCGAGGTACTAGCACGAGTTGGGGACGTAGCTTACAGGCTAGAACTTCCAGAAGAATTAAGTGGGATTCACCCTACCTTTCACGTGTCGCACTTAAGAAAATGTTTAGCACCAAATGAGGCAGTCGTACCTCTAGATGACATCGAGGTGGACGAGAAGCTGAACTATGTAGAGCAATCAGTGGCTATACTGGATCGGAAGGAGAAACAATTGAGAAATAAAGTAGTCAAGCAAGTCAAGGTGCAATGGAAACACCGAAAAGGGTCGGATGCCACCTGGGAATCCGAGGAGGAAATAAGACGCCAATACCCCTCTGTTTATTGACGAGTCAGGTTTCGAGGACGAAACCTAAATAAGGGGGGAGACTTGTAACGCCCCAAAATTTCCCGAAACGAGCCATTTAATAATAATGGGCTTTTAAGGGTTAATTTAAAAAATAAAGGGGTAAATTAGTGGGCTATGGATCAAATTAGCCTTAATGGGCTAGACTTGATGGGTTTAAGGGCCCTAATCAGCCCTTAAACATGCATGACCAGCTCCATCTTCCACCATTTCAACCCTAGCCACCAAATTCGTAGAGAGAGAAAGTAGAGAGAGAAAGTGGAGAAACTTGAGATTTGGAGCTTGGAAGGTTGAAGAATTGAAGAGCTGGGTGTTTGGAGCATCAAAACCCAAGGAAATAGCAACAAAACAAGGTAAGAATCGACCTCTAAGACCTTCTGTAGATCAAACCCGGATTCTAGGGTTTTGGGGTTTTGAAAAGTTTAAAGAAACACATAAAGGTCGAATTTTTACGTATGAAAACGTGTAAAAAGCTTAGATTTGGTTTCATGGAAGGTAAACTAAGGATTTGGACGTAAAAAGTTAAGATTTTGGGTTAAAAATGGGCTGGATCTGAGTTTCTGTTCATCCAGCGAAACTGGGCCCCGATCCAGCGAATTTAAGCATTTAACCAGCGAAACTGCACATTAGTTCAGCGAGACTAGGAGAAGTTCCAGCGAAACTACACTATAGTTTCGCCGGTAATCTCGCTAAGACCCAGACTGACCTATAGACCTTGCGAGAATAGGGAATTCCAACGAAAGCTGGGCGCTCAAGGTAGGAATCTGTCTAGCGAAACTAGCAGAAGTGCTGCCCAGCGAAACTGCAGGCGAAACTGTAGTTTCGCTATAGCGAAACTATGGGCGAAACTATGAAGAAAATGACGTTTTTGCATGTTAACTTTCGTGCAGCTAGAGTATTCAGGCTATAGCCTAAGTGACTTAGAATTTAAGCTACTTGGACGAGTTCAGGTGAGTTCTAGATCCCCTATTTTATACATGCTTTAAATGTTTTGGGGCGGTATGCATACTAATATATATACCTTTTTATGACCAGTTCTTTTAGAGTAAAGTTTTACTTACTATCTTATATGGGAAACGGGCTTTTCTAACAAATTGATAACGTGTTTTTCCTTATTGAGATATAACCTTGTAGTGATGCATTGCCTTCGAGATGTATTGTGTTATATTATATATATATAACTTAAATAAGAAAGTGAAACGTAAAGAAAGGTTATGTGGCCCATAACGTGTACCTGGATAAAGTAAAGTCTTGCAAGTAAAGTCCTGCAGGCAAGGGATAAAGTAAAGACTTGCAAGCAATGGCTAAAGGAGGGTTGCATTTGTTGTGCCCTCACCCGGATAAAGTAATGCTCGAATAGGCAGGTCTGTAAGCCCTGAATTGGCATGAAAATAATGGCCCGATCGAGTACGACTGTAAGCCCTTAATTGGCATGTCGGTAAAGTCCTAGGCGAGCCTAGGCACCGATAGTGACAGAGAATTGACGGATAAAGAAGAGTAATAAATAACGAGAAATGAAAAGCAATGATAAAGTATCGATAAAGTGATAGCCTGTATGTATTAATGCTTGATAGACGAGAACTATTTTCAACTGATAAAGCTAATACCTCTTACGAAAGTTATTTAGCAAAGTAAACCTAGAATTCACTCAGCGAAGCTGACTTTTGTATGCATATCAGTTGACAGGTAAGAGTCAGAGCTACGGAATAGAGGCATGGGACTGAAGCTTCTTGGCACTAGAAGACTGGCATCCCGGATGAAGAAAAGCTAAACAAAGAACTCCTAAATAGTTTTGTGGATTAAAGACAATGTTTATATTTTACTTGTAATGAATTGAAATGACAGTATTTTTCCGCTGCAATATATATTTTTTTATACGTACATGAGTAAATGAATGTTTTAAATCGACGTTTTGCTGTGAATGACCAACTGTGAGGCTTTCCTGAGAGAGGTGGGCCTTACATTCTTGCTGCTAAAAGGTAGTAATCACAGCTCTATGTAGCTGTGATTTTATGTGCATTAACATATGTTTATAGCTTGTTCATTCACATATTAAAGATCCTTTTGTTTTGGGTTTGTTTTATACACTTGTATGGTCACTTAAAGAACATATTTTTCAGCTTATAAAATCGGTTTTAAAGATATATATCCGTTGCGTTTTCTGAAAGTTTAAATGGTTAAACTTGGTTTTATGTTCTTGCAAACCTAACAATGGCATCAAGAGCCGGTTATGTGGATGACTTGCTTGCTTTGGCCTTTAAAATTGGTTTTAAAGGATGATTATAAACTTAGTATAGGCTGATTTTGGGGGCTGCTATGTTTTGTTTGAATGATTCCCCAAACTTTCAAGGTCATATCACACATGCTAGTGATTAGACCTTGAAAGATATATATTATGGAATGTTGATTGTTTGGACAATGTTTAAAACCCAAAATTTCAGTTTATGTTGGCTGAAATTTGGTGGTTTTAAGTGGGGTTTCATTATATGTTTTGATGATATGATCATTGGATGTTAGTGTGCATAACCTAGCCATTGACCTTGTGTTGGTTGGATGCTTGCAATGTTTGTTTTGGTTGTTTTCATTTGAGATTGTAATATTATTCTTTTGTACTTTGTTTAAAAATGTAATTTGTCTATTTATTCATTAGGATGTAATAATAGATTAGGAGTGTTTTTCTTTTACTAGAAATATGTATTAGGATATATATTTTGTAAAAGAAGATGCTCGGGAAGGAAGCACAAAAGGAAGACACAAAGAAGGACTTGAAGCATATGGATGCAAGTTCAAGTGGGGGTCTATCAAGACCTCAATTTTGTGTTGTATTCAACCCTTAGGGAAGACCAAATGACCACACTTGTGATGGCAAACAAGTGTGGTCACAATAGTAGCTAAGATTATGCACATTATGGTTGTTTTATGTTTATGACTTGTTTGGATGTCTGTTATTTGATTGTATGCTTGGAATTTTGACATGCATTACAAACTAATTAACAAACTTAACAAGTTATATAAAATGATGGTTCTTAATCATTAAAAGGTAATAAAAGGTTATAAAAATGATTTAATGATTTTAAAGATTAAAATAAGTTTTAATCAAAGGACCATAGGGTATCTTGTATTTGAAAGCATACAAATACAAGTACATAGAGTTTTCTAAACTAGAATTATGAAACCTCTAAACATTTGAAAAACAAGATCAACACCGTCCTTTTACACAACACTTAAGTCACGTGGGAACTCTTAGTGGGATAAAGGTCACCTAACCACTTTGAGGGAACTTATGACTTAAGGTGAGAACGCCATATTCGTGGGATAAAGGTCACCTAACCACTCATTTTGGCAAACTCACACTTGTGTAAGTAGGATGTCTTGATTTGCAAACCATGTTAAATGGATCACCTACAATATGGTTTACAAATGGTGTAGATGGGATTAACATGCCGACTTTACATATGATGTTTAAAGTCGATCCCATACCTCTAGAAGTTGCAAATGGTTGCAACCTTCAATCATTGACCACCTTATTAATTTAAATCGTGGGATAAAGGTCACCTAACCACAATTTAAATGTAATGTTGGGTTCTAGATTTTAATATAAAATGACCTTAAAAGGCATTAATTATTAAAATTAGCAATATCAAAAATACTAAAATAGATCTTTGTTAAATTTTGTAGATGGCCACGAATAATGAAAATCACGATAACTCATCCGCGTCCAACCAATCATTACTAGCGATCCTCCAAAAGGAACGTCTAAATCATAACAACTTTATTGATTGGTATCAAAACTTGAGAATCGTTCTCAAGTAAGAAAGAAGATCATATGTTTTAGACGACCCTATCCCTGATCAACCTACTGAGGATGATGAGGAGGCCTACAACATTTGGCTCAAATACACTGAGGACTCTGTCCAAGTGTCTTGTCTCATGCTAGCGAGCATGACTCCGGATCTCCAAAAGGAGTATGAGCATCATGGAGCTTACGACATGATAACCAAGATGAAGGACACGTTCCAATAGCAAGCAAGGGTTGAGCGCTTCGAAACGGTTCGAGCACTCCATGCATGTCGTATGGACGACAACCAATCTGTTTCATCTTATGTGCTTAAGATGAAAAGTCATATTGACCGCCTCGAGAGGCTAAATTGTCCCGTCTCGAAGGAATTGGCCACGGATTTGATCCTAAATGGCCTAACCAAGAAGTTCGAGACATTCGTGTTGAACTACAACATGAATGCATGGGACAAAAGCATTGGTGAGCTTCACTCAATGCTCAAAACGGCCGAGGCGGCCATGGGTAAAAGGGTTTTACCCGTTCTCACCATCAATGAAGGTGGGAACAACAAGAGGCCTCATCCCACACCCAAGGCAAAGGTTGCCAAGGGTAAGGGACCCGTTTGGGGAAAGGGGAAAGGGGTGGTAAGGGTACCACCCAAACCACAAGAGAAGAAGCAAAAGGTTGCTACTAATTACCCATGCTTCAAGTGTGGGGAGATAGGACATTGGGCAAGGAATTGTCCTGTCCATCTCCATGAGTTGAAAGCAAAGAGGGATGCTGGGCAAACCTTATGTACAATATACATGATTCATATTGATCTTAATGTTACATCTTCTAACACATGGTATTGGATACCAGATGTGGAACTCATATTTGTAATTTGTTGCAGGGGTTCACAAGAAGTAGGGACTTCAAACAAGGGGATGTTAGCCTCTTCATGGCAATGGAACTAAAGTCTTAGTTGAAGCTCGTGGGGACTACATCCTAAAACTTCCAAGCGGTTTGGAAGTTATTTTGACGAATGTTTTGTATGCTCCTAGTTTGACTAGGAACATTATTTCTGTATCCTAATTAAGACATTATGATTATGTATTATCCTTTATTGAAAATGATATTCATGTTTCTTTAAATGGTATGTTCTATTTTAAAGCTATTCCCATTAATGGTATTTATGAATTGGTTCATGAAAATACTTTAAATAGTTCATTGTACCAAACTAACACCAAGTAACTCAAGTTGGACTTGAGTGATACCTATCTTTGGCATTGTCGTCTTGGTCATATAAACAAGAAACGTTTACAAACACTTCAAAGAATGGTCTTTTAAAGACAAATGAATGTGATTCATTTGATGTTTGTGAATCTTGTTTACAAGGTAAGATGACTAAGGCACCCTTTAGTGGAACTACCAAAAGGGCAAAAGATTTATTAGGAATAATACATTCGGATGTATGTGGTCCTTTTAAACCAATGACTAGGAATGGTGAAAAATACTTCATTACCTTTACCGATGATTATAGTCACTATGGGTATGTGTACTTGTTATGGCACAAAGACGAAGCTTTTGAAATGTTCAAAATCTTCAAGAATGAAGTAGAAAATCAACTCAACAAGTCAATTAAAGTTCTCCGTACCGATAGAGGAGGTGAATACCTAAGTGATGTTTTTCAAGATCATCTTAGGAGTTGTGGGATTGTCTCACAACTCACTCCACCTGGAACACCACAACAGAATGGTGTGTCTGAGAGGAGGAATCGAACCTTATTGGATATGGTTCGATCTATGATGGCTAGAAGCACATTACCTCTATCATTTTGGGGTCTCGCTTTGCTCTCCGCGGCCCGTATTCTAAATATGGCCCCAACCAAAAAGGTGGAAAGGACACCTTTTAAGATATGGCATGGAAGAGTTCCATCCCTATCATACTTAAGGGTCTGGGGTTGTGAGGCTTATGTTAAGACTCCCACCCCAAACAAATTGGAAGTTCAATCCACCAAGTGTATCTTTGTTGGATATCCTAGAGATTCTATGGGATATTATTTCTATGATCCACTGGAACAAAAGGTGTTTGTTGCCAGAAAGGGTGAGTTCTTAGAAGCAAAGTTCCTTATGGAAGGAGCTGGCAGTAGAACAATGAATCTTGAAGAGGATCAAGAACCACAACCCGATGCATGTTTGGTTGAAAATAGCACTCAACATGAGGATGTTGAGGATGATCAAGGGGTTGATCAATACACACAAGACGTTCGCAGAAGTGGTAGAACTAGTAATCCACCTGAAAGATATGATTTTTCATGGATGGATACTATGTGGTAGATTCAGATGAACCAACCACATACCATAATGCAATGTCCAATTCGGATTGTGACAAATGGCTAGAAGCCATGAATGTTGAGATGCAATCCATGTACGACAATCAAGTTTGGGAACTTGTTGTACCACCTCTTAATTCCAAGGTAGTTGAAAGGTAGTGGGTTTTCAAGAAGAAAACCGATATGCATGGAAACTTGGACACTTAAAAAGCTAGACTTCTAGCAAAGGGTTTCACTCAACTCAAGGGGTTGACTATGATGAAACCTTCTCACCTGTGGCGATGCTAAAGTCCATATGGATATTGTTTGCCATAGCTGCTCATTATGATTATGAGATTTGGCAAATGGATGTCAAAACCGCTTTCCTAAATGGATATCTTGAGGAAGATATCTATATGGTTCAGCCTGAAGGTTTTGTCGATCCAAAACATCCTAATAAAGTATGCAAGTTAAAGAAATCAATCTATGGATTGAAACAAGCATCAAGAAGCTGGAATCACCGTTTTGATGAGGAAGTAAAGAAACTTGGCTTCATCAAAAATGCTGATGAGGCCTGTGTGCATAAGAAGGCTAGTGGGAGCATAATAACTTTCCTAGTATTGTATGTTGATGACATACTACTATTTGGAAATGACATTCCAACCTTGGAAGGTGTAAAAACCTGGCTTGGAAGTTGTTTTTCCATTAAGGATCTTGGTGAAGCCGCCTATATTCTGGGAATAAAGATCTATAGGGATAGATCAAGGCGGTTGATTGGTTTGAATCAAGGTGCATACATTGATAAGATCTTGAAAAGGTTTAAGATGGAAAAATCTAAGAAAAGTATTGTACCTATTCAAAGAGGAATGATATTGAGTACGACTCAATGTCCAAGCTCAAAGGATGAGCAAGACAAAATGAAGGCAATCCCATACGCATCTGCTATTGGATCCATCATGTATGCAATGATATGCACTCGACCGGACGTGTCATGTGCCTTAAGCATGACAAGCCGATACCAGCAAAATCCTGGAAACGGTCATTGGATGGCAGTTAAGAACATACTCAAGTACCTAAGGAGGACAAGAGATATGTTCCTAATCTATGGATCTGGTGATGAGGAACTCATTGTAAAAGGTTACACGGATGCGAGTTTCCAAACCGATCATGACGATTCACGGTCACAATCGGGATACATTTTGATTTTGAATGGAGGAGCGTTCTCTTGGAAGAGCTCCAAGCAGGATGTGGTGGCTCTATCAACTACAGAATCAGAATACGTCGCCACCTCATTGGCAGCTCAAGAAGCTGCATGGTTGAAGAAATTCATTGCCGATCTAGGGGTTGTCCCTTCCATTCAGGACCCCCTAGAGATCTTTTGTATAACGAGGGTGCGATTGCTCAAATCAAGGAACCCCGTGCTCATCAAAAGACTAGGCACATTGAGCGGAGATTCAACTACATACGAGATGAAGTTGAAAAGAGAAAGATATGTATTCGCAAAGTTCACATGGATCAAAACGTTGCAGATCCTCTCACGAAGCTCCTTGAAAAGGCAAAGCATGAAGGTCATACTTGTGTCATGGGACTTCGATATTCTAGTGATTGGATTTGATCTGTAAATTTTGTATTTGGATATGTGGAACTCTTTATTATTTGAATAAAATTATTTTGTTATAATGTTTCAATTAATGTTCCAAATTAGCATGTTTAATCCATGAGTAAAATGTTTACTCTAAATGTTTGTAGTCATTCAGACTTATGGGAACAAGTATGAAGGTAAGATATTATGAACTTGGATTGGTTGATATTCATAAGGATGAATATAGAGCAATGGGTTGCTACCAAGGTTCATAGATATTTGTGGGATACAAATATTGGACTAACCCACATCTCAAATTTTACTACATGGAATCTTATTGATTGATCATAAGTAAATTTGAGTAAAGGCGAATATCATTTGGTATCCTCCGACCTGAGATACATACTGGGTTTTGATATTCACCAAGTATTATACCTTGAGCTAATTCTTCACTGTCCTAAAATAGTGGACAGTACATAAGGGTATGTTCAGATATAACACGAGGTGTATGTGAGAAAGTTATGTAGTCAAGATGGAATTTGTTCCTCTTATTCGTTGAGAGTTAGATGTCTAAGGCCTGATAAGTTAAATCAACAAGAAATGATCATTCTGTGTTCTTGGATTTAACATGACATCTATAACAAAAGGATAGATGATTGATTGACCTAAATCATTTCAAGTAGGGTACTTGTTGGACCAAAAGAACCAATAAGCCAGATCAGAAAAACCTCTAAGTCCCACAAGACATCATAACAACTGCTGTAAGCTTCATCAGCAGTTTGACAAAGACTGAAGACTTCAACAGCTGAAGATCAAAGATCTGAAGAACAACAACTGAAGATCCCAAGTACTGAAGTCAAGTGCTGAAGATCAAAAGCTGAAGTACTGAAGAACTGAAGATCAACAACTGATGCACAAAGTCTGAAGACAAAGACTGAAGACATCAGCTGATGACAACTACTGAAGTCATCAGTTGATGAAACATCTGAAGATCAAAGTCTAAAGACCAAGTGCTGAAGCTTCAGAGTTTGTCACAACAGCTGAAGAACTTGTCTTCAGTTGTTGTGATGGTTTTTCTCTTTCAGTAGTTTGTATTTTCTCTTTTCAGTAGTTTGTACAACAGCTGAAGAGTTTGTTCTTCAGCTGTTATAGTTCAGTAGTTGTAAACGACTGAAGAGCTTGTTCTTTAGTCGTTGTAATACTTTCAGTAGTTTCTTTTCTTCAGTAGTTTGTAATAAGTTAGAACACTTGGCTTTTTGTAAGAAGATGTCAGCTGTTTGACATCTTCAGTAGTTTAGTGTTCTTTCAGTAGTTGATTAATAACCGTTTGATGTCACTATCAAGTGACATCAGCATACGCCATTTCTCCTATAAAAGGAGATGACCTAATTGTAATCCTTGCTGAAGCGTGTGATTCAATAGAAAACACCTTTTCGTAGAATTGTTCTCTCTCTCTATAATTTTACTGTTACATGCAAAATCATATGTGTTCTTGCTTATTTGTTTAATTCTCGTGCTAAATCCGCTACGAATACAACCTAATTGATCAAACTAGAGGCTGAGATCCTTACAAATGGTATCAGAGCTGGTTAATCATTGATCGATTTAACTATTGATCATTGAAACTGCTCTATTGCTATCTATGTTTGATCGAATTAGCAATTTGCATGAATTAGTTATAGAGATTGAGTTTCTGCTGCTTCTGGCCATTAAACTTAAGGTTCTCGTGGTTTTTGAGCTAGATTTGTTTTGTTTACCTTGAATTTACTTGAAATCTGAAATGGCGACACCAACTAATGATCCTCACAATACTGGTTCCTCAACAAAGCCTCTGATGCTTATGAGGAACGAGTATAACATATGGCAACGTCGTATGCTCCATCACTTGCCTGTCAACAGTTCTGGTTGTTGGAAGTCAGTGGTACATGGACCACACATGCCTATGGTGAGCGTTCCTGAATCAAATGAGAAGGTTCCGAAGAAACCTGAACAATATTCGGACGAAGGTCTTAAGCTGTTCGAAATTGATGCTAAAGCCCATGGAATCCTGGCTATGGCAATTCCAAATGAAATTTATTCAGGGCTTTTGCATCATGAAACTGCTCATGATCTCTGGGCTGCTCTGAAGGAACAATTCGGAGGAACCAATGAGGTCTTAACAAACACTAGGGAAATCCTCGCCCAACAATATGAGACATTCTCTCATAGGAAGGGTGAGACACTGACTCAACAGTTTGAGCGATTCTCTTGTCTTATTTCTGAGCTGAAAATGGTTAAACAAGAGTATTCCAATAGTCAGATGAACAACCGTTTCCTCAGATCCCTGCCTGAGAGATGGGACACTTATACCATTGTCCTACGCTCCAGTGCAAATCTGGATACTCTATCTCTCACCCAACTTCATGGGAAACTGCTTACATTTGAGAGAGAGAGATAGAGCAGAAAAGGAAGTTGTCCACCTCTGGCGAACTCACTGATGACTTTGTATTAGGCAATACTGCACTGATAGGTCAAGAGTCAGAATATGCTGCATCAGAGAGTTCTTATGATGAGCATATTGATTTCTCTACCAATTCTGAACATGCTTTTGTTGGTGTTGATAGTAGTTCAGGAGGTAGCAGTGATAACCTGTGCTTTCTGAGGGAGGACTTGAAGGGCATTCCAGATGATGATCTGGAAGAGATGGATATTTTGAGTCAAATGGCAATGATAAATATCATATCTCAAAAGTTCTACAAGAGAACTGGCAGGAAATTTCCTGGTCTCTCTGGCAAAATCAAAGTTGGTTTTGACAAGAGCAAGTTGAGGTGTCACAAGTGCCATAGGCTTGGAAACTTTTCTAGAGAGTGTAGATCATCTGGATCTAACTCCTCTGCACCCTTTGTGACTTTTCCAAGCAATAGCTCACAGCACAGAGGGCAACATTCCTCCAGTTCTGGTCATCCATCACCAGCTAAGGCATCACCTGCATACTTTGTGCCACAGGGTCATATGCCATACCCATATCCCTACTACTACATGCCTTAGCCAAGTCAAGTTCAAGCACCTACTGCTCAGCAACCACATGCACTTCCTGAGCCTCAACCTTCTTTATCTCATCATCATACCCAACCTCAACAACATAGCTTCTTCACCCCAGGAGTTGTTGACTGGAGCAGTTTACCAGATGATTTATCTGGTCATGAACAACTGTTTCCTGGTGTTGGTCAACATGGTGGTGATCATCCTTTTGGGAACCTTGCTCTCATGGCCCTGGAGTCTGCTGATGGGTCATCCTCCAATGCATCATCACAGGTATCTTCTGAGGCTAAAGCCAAGCTTTGTTCTGATTCATGCATAGCAGCATTTGCTTCTATTAGAGAGGCAAATGGTGCTTTAATTGATAAAAACTTTGAGCTAGAGCAAACCATTTCCAAAAGAAAAGCTGAATTTGAGGCTGTGATCAATGATAATAATGATGAGATTTATAAGCTTAAATGCCAAATCAAAGTGGATGAGGCTAGGGAAGAGGTACTTCTAGAGAAGTACAGAGACCTCAAGGAAACACTTGCAGCTACCCAGGTAGAGTGTGATCGATGGGTACAATCCTGCAAGGGTTTTGAAATGCTTTTGAGTAAGCAATCAACTTCCAATGTGAAGTTTGGAATTGGTTATAATCACACTGCTCCTCCACTAGATTATACTTCCAGAGCAGAAGTTAAATCTGATGGAGAGAGCAATAACCAATCCTTCTCATCATGTGACCTACTATCTGATACAGCATCATCAGAAGTAGAAGTCAGCATTCATTTCTCACAGAACCAATCAGCTGATGCTAAAACAGCTGATGGTTCAAATGTTGAATGTCACTTGATCAAAAAGTTGATCAACTCAGGTGTTGTCTCTAGAAGTACTGAAAGTACTGGAGAGCAAGTGATAACACCTGAAGTTCAAACCCCAACTACTATCAGTACTGAAGAGAAGAAAACTGTCAGTAGAAAGGGTTTGAAGACTACTAAAGAGGATGTCAGGAAAGCAAGTACTGCAAAGAAGAAAAATGCAAGTACTGACAGCAAACAGCTGAAGAACAAGTCTTTAGCAGTTTCATCTTCTTTAGTAGATGATCAACATAAGATGAAGAAGAAGCCATGTGAAATATATGGCTTGTTCAATCATCTTACTGATGATTGCTGGTACAAAAGGGGATCCAAACTCAAACAAAAGGAGAAAATTAAAGAGAAAATGAATGAAATGAAAAATGAGTTTGAGTCCAAGTTTATATCAGCAACATCAAAATCTGAAACCCCAAAGTCAAAGAAGAAATCCAAAAAGAAGGATGGGGTTAATCAGGCAACAGCTGAGGTTGCTCAAAAGAAGATGGTGCAACACAGGAATCCATCACTAGCAAACACGAGTGTGTCTGAGGAGCTGAAAGCTTTATCACAAAGTCAGACACAACTTGTGATGATGTTCAACATCTAATGGGAAGATTCAACCAATTAGATGCTCCTGTGTTGAAATCACAGAAAGGGAAATCCAAGCCAAAGGTTTCCTCTTCTACACCAGCTCCTTCACCTCAGACTGTCATACATACCAAACCTGTTAGTGTTACATCTGTTGATGAGAACATACCCAAAACCAAAAAGGTTTGGGTCTCCAAAACTAACTAATCTGTTATGATGATTGCAGGGTTCTTCAACATGCCATAGAAGCATCTGGTATGTAGACAGCGGAGGATCCATGCACATGACAGGGAGCAGCTCCTTTCTTAATGACTACTCTCAAGGAAAGAAGGGAATTGTTTCCTTTGGCAATGATGCAAAAGGTTACATCATCGGCAAAGGCTTTGTTTCCAATGGGGAAATAAGGTTTGATGATGTCAACCATGTGGAGAATCTCAAGTACAATCTCTTGAGTGTCAGTCAAATGTGTGATAAAGGCCATGTCGCCCTTTTCACAAGCCAGAACTGTCGGATTCTGTCATCCAAAGTTCTGAGTTTGATTGACAAGGTGTTGGATGAATATATTCTCATGAAGGCTAACAGGACAGGAAGAGTATATGCCTTAGATCTTTCCAAGAAATTGATCTAAAAGGCCATCCTTGCCTATTCTCCAAGGCATCTCCTCAAGAATCTACTCTATGGCATAGAAGACTGGGGCATGTTAATCTCAAAAACATGAATAAGCTGATAAGCCATGGATTAGTAAGAGGGTTGCCTTTGAAGGAGTTCAAATGTGAAGACAACTGCACTGCTTGTTTAAAAGGAAAACAACACAAAGTTTCATTCCCTCCAATAGAAGAGCCTAAGTCCACTACCTTCTTGCAACTACTGCACATGGATCTCTTTGGTCCTGTCAGGGTAATGAGCATGGCAAAGAAGAAATACTGTCTGGAGTATTGGCATGCCGCCATACAAGATGCTATACAGTAGGAGATGTAGGACACCCATTTGTTGGGGTGACATTGGTCAGAAAGAATTGGGAAGTATCGAAGTGATCGAGGCTACGACTGAGAAGCTTGAAAAGATCAAAGCCTTTATGAAGGCAGCCAAAGATAGGCAAAAGTCATATGCCGATAAACCGCATAGACCGATTGAGTTCCAGGTGGGTGATTGAGTTATGTTAAAAGTCTCACCTTGGAAAGGTATCATTCGGTTCAAAAAGCGGGGCATGTTAAGCCCGAGGTATATAGGACCCTTCCGAATCATTGCTCGAGTGGGAGAGGTGGCATATAGGTTGGAACTGCCAGATGAGTTAAGTGGAATTCACCCGACATTCCATGTATCTCATCTGCAGAAGTGTTTGCAGACGAGGATATGGTTGTACCACTGGCAGATATAGAAGTAGATGAACGGCTCAATTATGTGGAGCAACCAGTGGCGATCATTGATAGTGAAGAGAAAAGGTTAACGAATAAAGTGGTTCCTCTTGTGCATGTATAGTGGAAGCATAGGAAGGGATCCGAATCTACATGGGAGGCTGAAGGAGAGATGTGGCAGCATTACCCTCATCTGTTTGAGGAATAATAGGTTTCAGGGATGAAACCTGTATAAGGGGGTGGACTTGTAACACCGGATATTTTTAGTAGACAAGAACAAAAGTATAAGCGTTAATAAAAGAAGGAAATGTCACTTATCCCAAGAAGAGGGGTTAAAAGTGTCCAAAAGGACAAAACTTTGGAAAGTTGGTGGATAAAGCAACATGGCCGCCCATGTTGCCTGTTAACACTTTGACATTCGGTTTTTAGAGAGAGAAACAACAGAGAATTCGAGTTTTAGAGAGAGGAAGAAGAAGTAGAAGTTCAAGGTAAGATTTCGGTATTTTAAGTTGTTTTGGTCAACTTAGCCTCGGTTATATGCTCATATGTGTTATTGTATGTACTTTTGTGTGTGTTTTATTGGGTTTAGGTGTTAAAAACGTCTGGGAAGTTCAAGAGAAGGGTTCAAACCCAAAAGCAGCTAAGGTGAGTTCTAGAACCCACTTTTTAACATATTTTTAACAAACTTTGGGGCTGGAAAATAGATGTGAACATGTTCTTATGAAAATGGGTTTTCACCCGTATGTGTGTGTGTAAATGTGCATGTGGGTGGGTGTAAATTTGGGATTTATATGTGTGTATGTACATGTTATGATGCTTAGAATGTTAGTACTAAGCTTAGATCATGATTTAGGACGAATTGGGACTGATTTATGTTGTGTAAGTGAAAATTAGATGCCCAGCCGCCTAAACCGTGGACCATGCGTCCAACGGTTAAATTTACTAAGTGTTCCCAACCGCCCAGAAATCTCAAACGTCTGAACAGTACCCAACCGCCTAGATGTCCATGCGTCTAAGTCAGGCCCAAACACCTGAATAGTGCCCAACCATCTGGAATAATGCCCAGAATGACTAAGTGTAGGCCCAAATGCCTGAATAGTGCCCATGCGCCTAAATAGGCCCATGCGTCTAAGTGAAAAGTGAGTAAGTATTAGTCCAGACGTCTGCATAGTGGCAAAACACCTGAACAGGGCAGAAACACCTAAATAGTGCCCACGCGTCCAGACACTTAGAATATTTTCTGAGGTTTCAGGAAAAAGCAGAAAGTCTAAGGTTTAACCAAATTTGACTTATGAGTAATGATTATCCATTTTAAGCATAATTATGAGATGTTTGTAGGGTTATGGAATTTATGAATGATGTACGGTATGTATAACGTGTTATCTTTTAATGATGAATAAACATATTTATATTATATTGTAAAATACATTATATATTATGTTATTACTTTACGTAGTATGACAAACGAATGATAGAATGTAAAGAATAACGTAACGAAATAAAAGATAACAATGAGAAAAAGTAAAACGTAATAAACGAAAGAATGGCTTGCAAGCAAATTAAAAGGAGGTGCACGACCATGTTGCCGTTAGCTCAACTGTGATGCGGGTTAGCTACCCCAAAGGATGCACACAGGGTCAATCATTGAGATTGACAAGGCTCTTTGGTATGCCCTAGGTGACTGGATCAGCTTCGTGCACAATGTTCATGGTTTAATTACCACAGGTCCAGCATCAGCTTCGTGCACAATGTTCGGGGCATGACCAATTGGTTGAATGAATGGGAGAAATGACTTGCCCTAGGTGATTTGATCAGCTTCGTACACAATGTTCGTGGTTTAATTACCACAGGTCCAGCATCAGCTTCGTGCACAATGTTCAGGGTATTGTTCATCAATCCATATGAATGTAAAAGAATGACGTAACGTACGAAAGAAAGAAAGAAAGTAAACAAGTAAGAAAGTAAAGAATGATAATAAGTACGTTACGAAAAAATGAGATCGAAAGTAAGAGGATGTTAACGAAAAGCATGAAATGAAAACATGCTATGAATAGGATGGTGGAAAGTGAACGATAATGTAAGTTAATATTAATATTCTCTATTTGTACGTATAATGCATGATCGTGTATGAAAGAAAAGAAAGGTTTTAACGAAAGTATGATATTTTATTTATTAAACTAGAACTCACTCAGCAACGCTGACTTTTATTTATTTTTTAGTTGGCAGGTAAAAGTTGCTGAGGATGACATAGGGTAGCTACTTGGGATTTTTTTGGGGATGACATCCATTAGAATAACAATGACATTTGGATTTTTTTGGGGATGACATCCATTAGAATAACAATGACATTTTTGTGATGTAATGCAATTATAATATTTTGTAACTTTATTCGTGTTGTATTATTTTACAAAAGTTGTCGTTAATATATATGAAATGGTTTTAATTAATTTACGTTGTGATGTTTTAAATAATTTTATGTTTTAAGTGCAATGAATGACCAACTGTGAGGTGCCCGGGAACGGAGCTTTACATTCACATACTCTACTACATCGTGCTTCATACCCGGTCACCAATAGTCTTTCTTCATATCTTGATACATCTTCATGGCACCGGGATGAATTGAGTATCGAGTCTTATGAGCTTCATCCATAATCCTCCCTCGTAGGTCTCTGTAACGAGGGATCCATATCCGTCCATTTTGGGTCCTCACACCGAGAGTGTTCTCACCCAATTCTGCGACTAGACCTCTCATTCGTTTGGTATTTAGGTGATCCTATTTTAACGCCTCTCTTGAAATCCTTTCACTTGGGTTATTACATCAGCGGTCATAACCAACTGATAAGCTTTCACCCAAATCGGCTCGGGTCTCTCTTTCGGCTAAGGGCATCAGCCACGACGTTGGCCTTACCCGGATAGTAATGAATCTCACAGTCGTAATCCTTGATGAGCTCTAACCATCTCCTCTGTCTCATGTTGAGATCCTTTACCTTGGAGAAATACTTCAAGCTCTTGTGATCTGTGAAGATTGTGCACTTCGTCCCGTATAGGTAGGGCCTCCAAATCTTCAACGCGAAGACCACAACCGCCAACTCCAAATTGTGGGTAGGATAATTGACTTCGTGGGATTTCAGCTGTCGAGATGCATAGGCTATTACCCTTCCATGTTGCATCAACACACAACCTACGAATACACCACTAAGTCTTCACTACCCTCGGGTAATGTCAAGACAGGAGCTTGAGTCAATCTCGCCTTCAACTCCTCAAAAGCACACTCCTGCTCTTGCGCCCACACAAACTTCACGTCCTTGTGAGTCAATTTAGTCAAATGTGAGGCTATCTTGGAAAAGTCCTGGATGAACCTCCTGTAATAACTTGCCAAACCCAAGAAACTACGGATCTCACATGGCGTCTTTGGAGACTTCCATTGCATCACTACCTCAACCTTTGCCGGGTCTACCATAATTCCTTCGGCATTCACCACGTGACCCAGAAATTGAAATTCACGCAACCAGAAAGCACACTTAGAGAATTTAGCATATAACTTCTCTCTTCTAAATGTCTCCAATACTTCCCGAATATGACCAGCATGATCTTTCTCGTTCTTCGAATAAATCAGCATATCATCAATAAACACAATCACTGATTTATCTAACATTGGCCGACACACTCGGTTCATCAAATCCATAAAGGCAGCTGGTGTGTTAGTTAAGCCAAAAGACATAACGACAAATTCATAGTGTCCATAACGCGTACGAAAAGCTGTCTTAGGAACATCTTGCTCCTTCACCTTCAATTGATGGTAGCCACATCGGGGTCTATGCCTGAGAACCAACTGGCACCCTGGAGCTGACCAAACAAAATCATCAATCCTCTGTAGCGGATACCGATTCTTCACCATCAGCTTGTTCAGCTTGCGGTAGTCAATGCACATTCGCATACTGCCGTCCTTCTTCTTCACAAACAATATCGGAGCATCCCAAGGAAAGATGCTCGATCAAATGAATCCTTTATCCATCAACTCCTACAGTTGATCCATTAGTTCTTTCATCTTGAGCACCAGGTATCAAATCAATCTAAAACTCGATCTCGTGGTCTGGTGGCACACCTGGTAAATCTTCTGGAAACACGTCTAGAAAGTCACGTACCACTGGCACATCGGACAGTTGTGGTACCGACACATCCACAACTTTCAGGTAGGCCAGATAGGCACTAGATCCACGCCTCATGCACTTCCCCGCCACCGCCATTGAAATCACCTTTAGAACCGTAGTGACGCGATCACCGAAACCGTCACCGAACTCCCATCGGGCGCAATTAATCAATCATCTTCTTCCGACACACGATGTTCGCCTAATAGGTTGCTAACCAATCCATTCTTAGTACTACATCAAATCCACCTAGGGGCATCACATGTAATTTAGCAGAGAACCTATGACCTTCAATTCTATGGCACAGTCCTCTATCACATCAGTAATTCTAGTGGACTTACCAATAGCAGTTTCTACATCAAAGGTTCACCAATACTTCTACTACTAACAGGCAACTTAGCACAGAAAGCAGTAGAAATGAAACTCCTACTAGCACCAGAATCAAATAACACAGAGACATAAATTTCGTTTACTAGAAACCTACCTGACACGACATCAGGATCCTCTCTGGCCTCCTCTCGCGTCATCGTAAAAGCTCTAGAAGTTGCCCTCTGTACCCCTTCCTCTGGCTTCTTCTTCACCCCAGAACTCTCAGCCCTTGGCTTCTTACAGTCCCTATTCACATGGCCTTCCTCACGGCAGTTATAACACCGTAGAAGTCCACACACCTTCGCCACATGACCGAGATTCCCACACTTGAAGCACACATTCATCCCCCACTTGCACTCACCAACGTACTCTCTTCTACACTTACCACACTTCTTTATTCCCAAACTTGAGGACACCACCCTTCGGTCATCCACCTTCATCCTCTTATTGTTTAAAGTGAAACCGCCATGTCCAAACCTCTTCCCGTTTTAGTTTCTATCACCAGCACCTGCTTTCTTCACCTCAACCACTATCACTTCTCTTTCATCATACAACTTCCCAGGCAAATCCACTGCCGACCTGAAAGTGCTTGGTCGGGCAGCAATCAAGTGCTTGAGAACATCGGCTGGCAATCCTTGAATGTACTTCTTGATCTTCTTCGATACCGGTGTTACTTGATCCGGTACTAGCCTCGCCATCACATTAAACTTAGTAGTATACTGCTGGTGTGTCATGGTTCCCGCCTCTAGCTGTAGGAACTCTCTCTCAATCTTGTCTAATTCCCTGTGAGGATAGAACTCCTCGATCACCAGCTTCTTTAACTTCGGCCACCTCATCCTGTTAATGGCCCTGCTACCCTTAGCCTAGACAATATTGTCTCACCAACATAAGGTCGTGTCCACAAATGAGTGGGTAGCAAATTTCACTTTCTGGTCTTCTCGGCACTCGCTAATATCAAGTACCACCTCCATTTCCCTCATCCATCGGTGATCAGCGGCAGCAGTGCCATTCCTATCGAATGTTGGGGGCTTGCACCTCTAAAATGCCCCATAGTTGCAACCACGTACAGTTTCCTACACCGCTTCTTCCTCTTCCTCCTCACTCGAGACAATCGTCTCGGTCTCTCATCGTTCCCTCTCCTCCCTACCGGTGGTCCTTCTCCTATCATTCTTCTCGTCCTCTCTCACCGCCTTAATAACTTCAGTCACCACGGACGGAAGTATCATCTGCATAACCTGGTGATCTTCCACTACCACCGCCTCTTTCACCGAGACCCTTAAGTTCGCACTTTCATCACCACCTTCCTGGTGATGCATCTCATGCTCTTCACGGGCCCTCTCAGTAGTCTTAGCCTGGTTCTTAGTGAGTCGCGGTTCAGCACCATATCCTCCCTGTGCTCCACCCCTAGAGGCCTTAGATGATCTACCTCCATCCATTCTCTAATCACTATAAGATTCAAACACAAATACATTCATTCAAGGAATAGCTCAGTTTATGTTAAGTATAGTAAGCCCTAATTACAGTGGCCAGTTGTGATTAGCCACTTACTTTACTCTTCACATCCCAAGAATTTCCTATCTTGACTACAACAGTATCTAAATCTACTATAAGCACATAATCAACTAGCACGTACACAAAGCTTCAATTAACTTCGAAAAAAGAAATACCTGATGGCACGTAGCTACTCAGGCTGGCATCCCTTCCCTTTATCCCATTCTCAGTTTAAGATTAGGTTTTGAAAATATTTACCTAATTCTCTTAAACCTGGATCTGATACCAACTTGTAAGCCCCGTTCTGGGCACCGCACGGTTGGTCAATTATAGCATTAAATATACATAATATAATACAATTCTTAAAACAATGCAGCGGAAGTCATTAACAAAAAACCATTTATTTTATTTATAATTACTGTTGTTATGCAATACAACATGATTAAACTACAAAATCCAACATTCTTTTGTTGCATACAAAACAACAATAATAGTCATATGTGAATGGATGCTAGTCTTGCCCCGCCAAGTAGCCTCCCTGCGTGCCATCCTCAGCAACCATTACATGCCAACTGAAAATGCATAAAAGTTAGCATTACTGATTGAGTTCTAGTTTTATAATTATTAAAATACTTTATACATTTCATACGTAAAATACTCCTTTCCATAAAATCCTTTCTTTACTTTCACACATGTTCATTCGTATCGCACGTATTTATTCGTTTCATACTTTATCCTTTCGTTCGTTTCGTACTTTCACATTCATACTTCATTACTTTACTCCATTTTTGTACTAATTCTAGATCCTGTCAGGCTTTTCCCCCATCATGGTCTGAAACCACCATTCCGAGCACAAAGCTCCATTACTAATTGGCATGAAGCCCGTGGCCCGAAGCCACCATTCTAGGCACAAAGCCCCGTTTCTAACTGGCACAAATAGGTATCATATCGTGGCATAAAGCCCGAGGTCAAATGACAAGAATCCTGTTTCGTACTGTGGGTTCAATCACCTAGACTGATCCTCCTGTGTGTGAACCCTCACGGATTAAAATCCCATGTTATAAAACACACAGTTGAGCTAACAACTCTCAAAGAGTTGTGATCCTCCTTTCTTTCTGCTTGCAAGCCTTTTCTTTCTTTCATTACGTTTTACTTTTCATCTTCGTTATCTTTCACTTCGTTATATTATACTTTACTTTCATCCATAAATTCGTCATACTACATAAAGTAAAAACATAATACTTAACGTATATAATATTATAATATATATATACGTTTTGAAAACTAATAAAAGATAACATATCATACACATGTGCATGTCATACATTCATCATAACATCATGCATATTCTACTCATAAACCCTCACTTATTAGTACTTAGAATAGTCCAAGACAGCCACAAGTCAAACTAGAGTCAAACCCTAAAGTTCTGTTTTTCCTCAAAATTCAGAAAATATTTCTAAGTGTTGGGTGCATGGACACTATTTAGGCGTATCAGGACTGCTTGGGTGTTTCTCCACTATACAGGCGCATGAGCCTACACTTAACCATTTCAACACTTAGGCGCATGTGTCTTTTGGGCACATGGGCACTATTTGGCCACATGACCCTATACTTAGGCATTTCAGCCAAAACTTAGGCGCATGAACTACTGTTCAGACGCATGAACTTACACTTAGAAATCCTAAGGCATTGTTTGGGCGCATGGGGTACTATTCAGGGGCATGAACTTATACTTAGTGTTCCTAAGCCAAATTCTTAGGCGCATGGGCCCTGTTTCGGCGCATGAGTACCTACTTACATGTTTCTAAGTTGTTTTTCAGTCCCAATCGCTATCCCAACATGTTCTTAACTTATATTTACCATTCTAAGCATCAACATTACATATACAACCATAAACATTAACATACATATATTTATGCATACGGGTAACATACATAGAAATTATAAAATAATTTTACATGCATTTTCAGCCCTAAAGAAATTTAAAAACATGTAAAACCGGGGTCTAGAAACTCACCTTAGCTACTTTCAAGTCTCAACTCTTTGAACTCAAACTTTCAAAGGTTTCTAACACCTATGCATGTCAAAAACACATAACCGAACACATGTACACACATAAGAACACGTACAAATCGGTTCTAAGGCTATAAACTCAGTTGAAACTGAACATTTACAAGAAATCTTACCTTTTTGCAACTTCTTCTTCTTGTTCTCTCTAGATTTCGATAATTCTCTGCTCTTTCTCTCTCAAAAATCTCGAAAAACAGTGGTGTAACAGAAGTAGTGGGTGGCCATGCCCACTTTAAACATAATAATGATATTATTTGTCCTTTTTACCCATTTAACCCCTTTACTTGTGCTTCTTTTAATTTCTCACCAAAATATCTTTCTATTATTTCTCTTTCCTTTTTCTTTTCTTATTACTCTTCTTTTTTTTATTTGACTAGAAATTTCGGGTGTTACAATTATGCTTAATTTGTTCAATTTAACATGTATTAGTCCTTTAAGAATTGGTCAAGAATCAAACATATTCAAATTGTTACTATAATCATCAATATACCTTAACAAGTGATAAGGAATCAATAGGCGACGTCAATGAACACTATTATCAAGTTATACAAGGTTTCAACACTTAGAATTTCGATAGTGAAATTTTCAGAGGTTTTTATGCGAATACTGAATTTTTCGCACAATTGTTTGTTTTATAGAACTTTGAGTTCTCGCCCGAGAAGTCATAGTTCTCGCATCTTGAACTTTTTGCATATCTTGAACCTTTTGCGCGGAAAGTTCAATTTTCTTTGAAATTTGAACTTTTTTAATTTTTCAATTTTAATCATCTTATTAAGCCTTTTGAATTGTTATGAAAATGATTATGTTTAACAATGTGTTTAAAGTTATTCAAACACCCTTATTTTTTGAACATTTGTAAAACTAAAACAAGTAAACAAAATACATTTAAACAAAAATCAATTTGACATAATAACTATTCTAATCACTTAATTGTTTTTTGATAAAATTTTAAAGTATCCATGTTAAACTTAAACTTCAACGTTAAACTTTCTTAGAAATTGATGATTAACATCATCTAGCATTATTATAAATAAGACTGGTTATGTTGATTGTCAATATATTGTATCCACGTTAAACTTAGACTTCCACTTTATTTAGACACTTAAGCAGTGATATTTATCATGTTTTGGTTAAAGTTATATGAATTCAGTGAATCGCACAATCGAAAATCCTCCAAAACCCTTATCCAGCTTCAAGACACTTTCGAGATTCCAAGTCACCTCAATTTGACTTAAACCTTTCACTTCTGATTAGCTTTATGAGAGTCATTTATTGTCTTAGATAATATCTATTTGGAGCATAACTAGCATGAGAAATGTTTCTAAACACATAATATTAACAAGTTATAGGACTTATTAACTGCTATTCAAACTTATGTTTTGCCCTCATAAGACGTTTAAAACTTATATGCCAAGTTAGACTTACATTCCCCTTCTTTTGATTTTGCCTCCTGTGTCATAACATATTCTCAAAGAAGAAAATATATCATATAATATCTATGTCTATGACATATCTTTTGTTATTGCGCTTATTGGCATCTTTTATTACAATATGGCCTCTTTGGCTTCTTTCTGCTCCTTTTGTTTTTTTTCTCTTTTGTATTTTGTTATGCTTTTGATTTTGTATAGAAATCAAAAGATAAAATTGTATACAAAAGCAAAACAAAATACAAAAGAGAAAAAAAACAAGAGAAGAAAATAATATTAACAAGTTATAGGACTTATTAACTGCTATTCAAACTTATGTTTTGCCCTCATAAGACGTTTAAAACTTATATGCCAAGTTAGACTTACATTCCCCTTCTTTTGATTTTACCTCCTGTGTCATAACATATTCTCAAAGAAGAAAATATATCATATAATATCTATATCTATGACATATCTTTTGTTATTGCGCTTATTGGCATCTTTTATTACAATATGGCCTCTTTGGCTTCTTTCTACTCCTTTTGCTTTTTTTTTCTCTTTTGTATTTTGTTTGCTTTTGTATACAATTTTATCTTTTGATTTTTACATATATATATGTTATCTAAAATAATCTGAGTTAGAAAGTAACAGGCTTGAGTATGACTAGACTGTAACTCTAATATATTTTAGCATGGAATCAGTGTATTCAAAAAACCTTGATGAGTTACCCTCTTCAGTCATAGAAAGTTACTTTTAGAGCATCACAGAGCATAATGTTTTTCATTCTTGAACATCAAGCCTATCAACAAATCAGAAATACTTCAAGTCAGTTTCTTGTATGCCTTCAAATGTAACGAATCAAAAAACAAGAAATGTACTATCATTTTCTATAGAAACTTAAAAATTTAATTTTCCCAAGCTTTGTAAAACAAATCTTTCTATACTTTTCTTCAGACTATTTACTCGCCCTAAGAATAAAATCTTTTACAAAGTAGTTTTTTAATTTCTCCCCATAAAATTATGATTATCTAGAAAGAAAATAACAATTTTAACTATAAACAAAAAAATGTTTTTGTAAAGGGTGTAAGAAAAAGTGTTAACCAAAGTTAATCAGTCCCAAAGATTGGACTAAAAAGTCAAATCTAAAATGATCAAACGCCTTAGTAAACAAATCAACTATGTTGTCATCTATGGAAACAAATTCCAAATGAATAAGTTTTTGTTCAAAACAATCACGGATAAAATGCATGCGGATGTCGATGTATTTTGTCTTTGACTGTTGAATCGGATTCTTCACAATGGTCAAGACAGCGGTATTATCACACAAAATTCTAGTTTCATAAAAATTAAGGCCATAATCAAGAAGTTGTTGAATCCAAAAAACCTATGAACAATAACTCGAAGCAGCCACGTATTCTTCTTCTGCAGTTGATGTGGATACCGTCTGCTGCTTCTTGCACTGCCATGAAATCAACCTATTGCCAAGAAATTGATATCCACCATTTGTTGATTTTCTATCCAAGCTACATCCTGCATAATCACTGTCAATATAAGAAGAAAAATTGAAATTGGAATTTTTAGGATACCATAGGCCGAGTATTAGTTGACCCTTGACATATTTAAAAATCTGCTTGACAGCTTTCATGTGAGATTCCTTTAGATTACTCTGATAGCGTGCACACTAACAAACGTGAAACATGATGTCTGGTCTACTTGCAGTAAGATACATCAGAGATCCTATCATTGATCAATACATGTGTTGATCAACGTCTTCTACTATGAGATCTGGAGTTAAAGTAGGACGAGAAGACATAGGAATAGGAGCTGTCTTGGAGTCTTGAAATTTTTATTTGTCGAGAATACCGTGAATATATTTTTCTTGATGTATTAGTATCCCCTTATGATCTTGTCTAACTTAGATGCCCAAGAAAAACCACATTTCTCCAAGAGAACTCATCTTAAATTTCTTCATCATCACTTCTTCAAATTCCTTGCACAAATCATCATTGGTAGATCTAAAGATAATATTGTCGATATAAACTTGAACTAGAATAAGATCATCACCAATCTTCCATAAGAATAAAGTTTGATCAATAGCACTTCTTGTACAACCATTTGCAAGCAAATGTTCAGTTAGAGTAGCACACCATGCACATGGTGCTTGATGTAAGCCATAAAGTTCTTTATTTAATTTATAAACATATTCAGAATGATCTGGATCATCAAAACCTAGTAGTTGACAAACATAAGTTTCCTCTTTCATTTCACCGTACAAAAAGGCAGCCTTGACATCCATCTGATAAACTGTGAAGTTTTTGTATGAAGCATAAGCTAGAAATATATGTATAGCTTCTGGTCTTACAACAGGAGCATATACTTCTTCATAATCAAGCCCTTCTATCAATAGAATCCTTGAACAACAACTATGGCCTTGTTACGAACAATCACATCCTTTTTATCCGTTTTGTGTAAGACCCCGATCCCGGGCACCTCACACTTGGTCATTCACAGCAGTAATTACATAATACAAATTTAAGCAGCGGAATTAATTTTAACAAAAGCCATTGATTTCATTATAAACTCTGTTGTTAAGCAATACACCACGATTTAATCAGGTTACAAAATAATAGTTCGATTGCATTACTAAACAACAGGATTATCATGTATGAATGGATGTCAGTCATGCCCCGCCGAGTAGCTTCACCCGCGTGCCATCCTCAGCAACATTTTACCTGCCAACTGAAAAATGCATAAAAGTCAGAGATGTTGAGTGAGTCATAGTTTTATAATAATTACTTTTGTTTAAGAACCATTCTTTACTTTTGCATGTGAACACACATCATACGTACACTTAGGTAACATCATTATTATCTTCATCATTCGTTCATTTTGTACTTTTATCATTATCTTTCCGAGTCTTTTGCGACAACAGGGTCGCTCACCTCATTAGCAATCTCAATGATTGCACTTTAACGAGTCTTTTGCGACAACAGGGTCGCTCACCTCATTAGCAATCTTAATGATTGCATGTTATCCGAGTTTTTTGCGACAACTGGGTCGCTCACCTCATTAGCAATCTTAGTGATTGCATTTTATCCAAGCCCTTTGTGACAACTGGGTCGCTCACCTCATTGTCAATCGTAATGATTGACCCCGTGTGCATCCTTCGAGGTAGCTAACCCGCATCACAGTTGAGCTAACAACAACAAGGTCGTGCACCTCTATACATTTGCTTGTAAGACTTTCATTCATTCATTTACATTCCACTTTTCCTTCATCATTAATCTTTCACTTTATTAATGATAATATTTTTGTTTCAATCATGAACATACCACGTAGATTCATTCAACAATAAGAATATTAATAACAATAATAATAAAGTTAATAATAAAGAATCATAAGACAATCATGATTATGCATGGAATTAAGCATTTAATAACCCTAGTCAAACGTTGTTGCAAAACCCTAACTGCACAGACTCCCATAAAAAACCTGAAATAATTTCCAACTGTTGGACACATGCACCCTGTTCGGGCGCATGGGCCCTGTTCGGACGCATGGACCTCTCAGACGCATGAAGTCACAGGTGCGTAGAAGGTCCAGACGCATGATCACTATTGGGGCAGTTCAATACTAAGGCGTTTCGAAAAATCCCAGACGCATGGGCACTATTCAGACGGTTGGACACTTAGGCGTGTGGGGAAATCCTAAGCGCATGGGCCCTGTTCAGATGGTTAGAACCTGTTTAGACGTATGGACTTACTTAGCATTTTCTAAGGCAACTTTCAGACGGTTGGGGTACTGTTTAGGCGGTTGGGCATCTCATTTGCACTTAAACGACATAAATCAGTCCCAAATTCGTCCTAAATCAAATTCCATGCTTAGTACTAACATTTTAAGCATCATAACACATTCATAATCATAATAATCGCATCATTTACCCCCAAAACATACACCCATCCACATACACGTTCACACACACATACGGGTAGAAACATAATCTTATAAAAACACATACACATGCATTTTCCAGCCCTAAATTTTGTTAAAAACATGTTAAAAAAGGGATTCTAGAACTCACCTTAGTAACTTTCGAACTTAAACTCTTCTCTTGAACTTTCTCAGACGTTTTCAACACCTAAAACCCACCATAAACACACACACCCGCGAATCCACACAAATATATGAGCATATAACCGAGACTAGAACTATTAATAACATCACAAGACAAAGAATTCTTACCAAAAACTTCGAATTTCTTGTTTCTTCAAAAATTCCCGAGAGTTTTTTGCTCTCTCTCTCTCTCTCTCTCTAGAATCGAAATGGAAATGGTGTGCAGGCAAGAGTGGGCGGCCATGCCCACTTTTGTACCAACTTTTTGATATTTTTGACTTTTAGCCCCTCTACTTGGGTTAACTTACATTTTCTTTCTTTTCCTTTGCTTTTATTCTTTCTTTATACCTTTAAAATAACCGGGTGTTACAAGTCCACCCTCCTTATATAGGTTTCATCCCTAAAACCTGTTATTCCCCAAACAGATGAGGGTAATGCTGCCTCATCTCTCCTTCAACCTCCCATGTAGACTCGGACTCATCTGGTAGTTCCAACCTATAGGCCACCTCTCCTACTCGAGCAATGATTCGGAAAGGCCCTATATACCTTGGGCTCAACTTGCCCCGCTTTCTAAACCGAATGATACCTTTCCAAGGTGAAACTTTCAACATAACCCTGTCACCCACCTGGAACTCAATCGGTCTACGCCTCTTATCGGCATACGACTTCTATCTATCTTTAGCTGCCTTCATGAAGGCTTTAATCTTTTCGAGCTTCTTCGTCATAGCCTCGATCACTTCAATGCTCCCTAAATCCTTCTGACCAATATCACCCTAGCAAACGGGTGTCCTACATCTCCTACCATATAGCATCTCGTAGGGTGGCATGCCAATGCTAGCATGATAACTGTTGTTGTACGAGAATTCGGCTAACGGCAGATGGTCATCCCAACTTCTTCCGAAATCGATCACACACGATCGAAGCATGTCCTCGAGTGTCTGGATCGTCCTCTCAGACTGACCGTCAGTCTGAGGGTGATAAGCTGTGCTGATGTGTAGTCTCATCCCCATCGCATCGTGGAATTTCTTCCAAAACTTGGATGTAAACCGAGTGTCGCGATCAGACACAATAGACATCAGCACACCATGACGAGCTACAATCTCCTTGATAAATAGATCCGTGAGCCTCTCAGAAGAATACGTCTCTCGGATCGGTAGGAAGTGAGCACTCTTCGTTAAACGATCAACTATCACCCATATGGCATCATACCTTTGCGGGGTACGTGGTAGCTTTGTAATGAAGTCCATGGTGATATGCTCCCACTTCCACTCAGGTATATGCAACGGTTGGATTTTCCCGTACGGCTTCTGGTGTCCCGCCTTCACCTGCAAACAGGTAAGGCATTTACTCACATACTCCGCTACGTCGTGCTTCATACCCGACCACCAGTAGTCTTTCTTCATATCGTGATACATCTTGGTAGCACCGGGATGAATGGAGTATCGAGTCTTAATGAGCCTCGTCCATAATCCTTCCACGTAGATCCCCGTAACGAGGAGTCCACATTTGCCAATACCGGGTTCTAACACCGAGAGTGTTTTCACCCAACTCCGCGACCAGACCTCTCATTCTTTCAAAGTTAAGACGGTCTTCTTTCAGAATCTTGTCTTGAAACTCCTTGACCTACGTCATCACGTCAAAGGTCATAATCAGCTGATAAGCCTTCACCCGAATAGGCTCGGGTCTCTCCTTTCGGCTAAGGGCATCTGCCACCACGTTGGCCTTGCCCGGATGGTAATGTATCTAGCAATCGTAATCATTTATGAGCTCCAACCATCGTCTCTACCTCATGTTCAAATCTTTCTGCTCGAATAAGTACTTCAAGCTTTTATGGTCTGTGAAGATGGTGCACTTCGTCCCGTATAGGTAGTGCCACCAAATCTTCAATGCGAAAACCACCACAGCTAATTCTAGATCGTGCGTGGGATAGTTGACTTCGTGGGTTTTCAGCTGCCGGGATGCGTAGGCTATCACCCTTCCGCGTTTCATCAATACGCAACCTAGCCCAGAATAAGATGCATCTGAATACACCACTAAATCTTCACTCCCTTCGGGCAATGTCAAGATAGGAGCTTGTGTTAATCTCACCTTTCACTGCTCGAAAGCACCCTCCTACTCTCGACCCCACACGAACTTCACATCCTTGCGAGTCAACTTTGTCAAAGGTGAAGCTATCCTAGAAAAGTATTGAATAAACCTCCTATAGTAGCTCGCCAATCCTAAGAAGCTACGAATCTCGGATGGCGTCTTAGGAGACTTCCATTGTATCACGGCCTCAACCTTTGTCGGGTCCACCATGATTCCCTCAGCATTTACCACGTGACCTAGAAATTGTACCTCGCTTAACCAAAAAGCACACTTGGAGAACTTAGCATACAACTTATCTTTTCTCAACGTCTCCAACACTTCCTGAATGTGACCGGCATGCTCTTCTTCGCTCCTTGAATAAATCAGGATATCGTCAATGAATACAATCACTGATTTATCCAACATCGGCCGACACACTCGATTCATTAGGTCCATAAAGGCAGCTGGCGCGTTGGTTAGACCAAAAGACATAACGAGAAACTCGTACTGTCCATAACGCGTGCAAAAGGATGTTTTAGGAATATCTTGCTCCTTCACCTTCAACTGATGGTAGCCAGATCGAAGATCTATCCTCGAGAACCAGCTGGCACCTTGGAGCTGATCAAACATGTCATCAATCCTCGGTAGTGGATACCGATTCTTCACCGTCAACTTATTCAACTCACATTAGTCAATACACATCCACATGCTACCGTCCTTCTTCTTTACAAACAAGACCGGAGCACCACAAGGAGAGATACTCGGCCTAATAAAACCCTTATCGAGCAACTCTTGCAGTTGCTCTATTAACTCCTTCATCTCAGTCGGAGCCAACCGATACGGTGCCTTAGCGACAGGCTGAGCACCGGGTATCAAGTCAATTTGAAATTCGATTTCGCGATCCGGTGCCACACCTGATAAATCTTCTGGAAACACATCGGGAAAATCACATACCACCGGCACAATGGGCACTTATGGTGTTGACGTGTCCACATCCTTCACGTAGGCCAGATACGCGCTACATCCACGCCTCATGCATCTTCCCGCCACCGCCATCGAAATCACCTTCGAAATCATTGTAACTCGATCACCGTATATCATCACCAAACTTCCGTCTGGCGCTATCAGTCTAATCATCTTCTTTCGACACACGATGTTTTCTTCATAGGTCGCTAACCAATCCATCCCTAGTACTACATCAAATCCACCTAGGGGCATTACATGTAACTTATCAGCAAACCTACGACCCTCTAGTTCTATGGTGCAGGTCCTCTATCATATCAGTAACTCTAGTGGACTTACCAATAGCAGTTTCTACATCAAAGGGCTCATCGATACGTCTACTACTAGCAGGCAATTTAGCACAGAAAGTAGCAGAAATAAAACTCCTACTAGCACCAGAATCAAATAACACAGAAGCAAGAGTTTAATTTACTAGAAATGTACCTGACATAACATTGGGGTCCGTCCTAGCCTCCTCCCTGGTCATGGTGAAAGCTCTGGTGCTCGCCTTCTACCCTTCAGTTCCAGCTGTCTTCTTCGCCCTGGAACTCTACGCTCTCGGCCTCCTGCAGTCCCTGCTCATATGGCCCTCCTCGCCGCAGGTATAACACCTCAGCGCCTTACCGTCTCTGGAGATGTGACCCGGCTTCCCATACTTGAAGCACACGTTGAGCCCCAGCCTGCACTCCCCCGTATGCTCCTTCCCACACTTGCCACACCTCTTGGGTCACGAACTTGATGAACTACTCTACGGTCATCTATTCTCATCTTCTTGTTATTCAGGACGAAACCACCATGCCTGAACCGCTTTCCGTTCCAGTTTCGGTCACCACCACCAGCTTTCTTCACCTCCACCACCGTCACCTCCCTCTCATCATGGAGCCTCCCAGCCAAGACAACCACCGACCTAAACATACTCGGTCGGGCAGCGATCATGTGCCTATGGATATCCGCCGGCAAACCCTGGATGTATCTTTTGATCTTTTGATCTTTCGTGACAAGGGAGTCACCTGATCCGGCACCATTCGTCCCATCTCGTTGAACTTGGTGGTGTAGTGCTGATGTATCATGGTTCCCACCTCCAGCTGCAGGAACTCTAGTTCCACCTTGTACAACTCCCGATGTGGACAAAATTCCTCAATCACCAATTGCTTTAGCTCTTTCCATCGCATCTTCCCGATGGCTCTGGCACCCTCAGCTTGGGCAATGTTGTCCCACCAACACAACACTGAGTCAACAAAGGAGTGAGTCGAGAATTCACCTTCTGGTCTTCGCGATACTCACTGATTTCCAACACCGCCTCCATCTCCCTTATCCAGCGGTGAGCGGCTGCAGCATTGCTATTGCCATCGAAGGTCGGGGGCTTGCACCTTTGGAATGCCCCATAACTGCACCCCTTGGTCGTCACCCCCACTACGTCATCTTTCTCTTCATCAGACAATACAGTCTCAGGCTCTGGTCGTTCTTCCTCCCCTCTGCTCTCCTTGCCTATTGATCCCTTCCTATTCTCCTTCTCCTTTCGCTCCTCGCTTCTCACCGCCCTAATGACTTCAGTCACCACAGACGGTAAAACTGTCTACATGACCTGGTGCACTTCATCAGCAATCGCCTCCCTAGCTGAGGCGTTCATGCTGGCATTCTCATTCTCCTCACTTCGGCCATGAACCTCAAGGTTCTCACGAGTCATCTCAGGAGCCTTAGCACTACTCCTAGTCACACATGGCTGACCTCTGCCTCTAGAAGCCTTGGAAGACTTCTGTCCAGCCATTTCCTAGACGCTATAAAACACAGTCATTCAAGGTAATAGCTCAGTTTATGACAAGTATAGTAAGTCCCTAATGACAGTGGCCAGTTGTGATTAACCACTTACGTTACTCTTCACACCCTAAGTATTTCCAATCCTGACTACATCAGTATCTAAATTTACTAAGAACACATAAGTCAAATAGCACACGCACATAATACTGATCATCTTTAAGAAAAGAAATACCTGATAGCACGTAGCTACTCGGGCTGACATCCGTCTTTCTGTCCCATTTTCAGTTTAAGTTTAGGTTTCTTTTGAAAGTATTTACCCATTTCACTTAAACTTTGACTCTGATACCAACTTGTAAGGCCCCGATCCCGGGCACCTCACAGTTGGTCACTCACAGCAATAATTACATAACACAAATTTAAGCAGCGGAATTAATTTTAACAAAAGCCATTCATTTCATTATAAACTCTGTTGTTAAGCAGTACACCACGGTTTAATCAGTTTACAAAATAATAGTTCGATTGCATTACTAAACAACAGTATTATCATGTATGAATGGATGTCAGTCATGCCCCGCCAAGTAGCTTCACCCGCGTGCCATCCTCAGCAACATTTTACCTGCCAACTGAAAAATGCATAAAAGTCAGCGTTGCTGAGTGAGTCCTAGTTTTATAATAAAACATACTTTACTTTCGTTTAAGAACCATTCTTTACTTTTGCATGTGAACACACATCATACGTACACTTAGGTAATATCATTATTATCTTCATCATTCGTTCATTTCGTACTTTTATTATTATCTTTTCGAGTCTTTTGCGACAACAGGGTCGCTCACCTCATTAGCAATCTCAATGATTGACCCTGTGTGCATCCTTCGGGGTAGCTAACCCGCATCACAGTTGAGCTAACGACAACAAGGCCGTGCACCTCTATACATTTGCTTGCAAGACTTTCATTCATTCATTTACGTTCCACTTTTCCTTCATCATTAATCTTTCACTTTATTAATGATAATACTTTTCGTTTCGATCATGAACATACACGTAGAGTCATTCAACAATAAGAATATTAATAACAATAATAATAAAGTTAATAATAAAGAATCATAAGACAATCATGATTATGCATGGAATTAAGCATTTAATAACCCTAGTCAAACGTTGTTGCAAAACTTTAATTGCACAGACTCCTAAAAAATTCAGAAATAATTTCCAAGTGTTTGACGCATGGGCCCTGTTCGGGCGCATGGGCCTCTCAGACGCATGAAGTCACAGGCGCATGGAAGGTCCAGACGCATGGTCACTATTGGGGCGGTTCAATACTTAGGCATTTGGAAAAATCCCAGACGCATGGGCACTATTCAGACGGTTGGACACTTAGGCGTGTGGGGAAATCCCAGGCGCATGGGCCCTGTTCAGACGGTTGGGCCCTGTTTAGACGTATGGGCTTACTTAGCATTTTCTAAGGCAACTTTTAGACTGTTGGGGTACTGTTTAGGCGGTTGGGCGTCTCATTTGCACTTAAACGACATAAATCAGTCCCAACTTCGTCCTAAATCAAATTCCATGCTTAGTACTAACATTCTAAGCATCATAACACATTCATAATCATAATAATCACATCATTTACCCCCAAAACATACACCCATCCACATACACGTTCACACACACATATGGGTAGAAACATAATCTTATAAAAACACATACAAATGCATTTTCCAGCCCCAAAATTTGTTAAAAACATGTTAAAAGGGGGATTCTAGAACTCACCTTAGTAGCTTTTGAACTTAAACTCTTCTCTTGAACTTTCTTTTACGTTTTCAACACCTAAAACCCACCATAAACACACACACCCGAATCCACACAAACATATGAGCACATAACCGAGACTAGAACTATTTATAACATCACAAGACCAAAAATTCTTACCAAAAACTTCAAATTTCTTGTTTCTTCTAAAATTCCCGAGAGTTTTCTGCTCTCTCTCTCTCTAGAATCGAAATGGAAATGGTGCGCAAGCAAGAGTGGGCGGCCATGCCCACTTTTGTACCAACTTTTTGATATTTTTGACTTTTAGCCCCCTTACTTAGGTTAACTTACATTTTCTTTCTTTTCCTTTGCTTTTATTCTTTCTTTATACCTTTAAAAATTACATGGTGTTACATTTTATTCTTGAATATCCATTTTGTTCCAATCGGTAACTTAACCTTTGGTAGTTCACACAGATGCCATACTTTTAGCTTCTTAAATTGCATCAGCTCGTCTTACATAGCCTCTACCCAACTATTTTCTTTCAATGCTATCTCAACGGTCTTTGGCACTATTTGAGAAATGAAACATGAATACAAGCATGTATTTATTATGCCCGATTGTCTTCAAGTTCTGACTCCCTATGATAATGGACCAATGATCGCTTCAGTTGGATGGTCTTTATGAATTCTCAGCAAAGGGATAGTATCTTCAGACATAACTTCATCTAGATTAGACATATGACCCACTGGTTCTTCAACAGTGTTCCCTCCTTCCGATTGATAAACAATATCTTCCTCTTTATAATTATCATTAACAATAGATAAATCATCAAGGGAACTTGAATGGTATTAATTGGATCATCTTGAGTAGAAGAAGAACTCTTATCAGAAACTTGTGGAGCTTGCTTAATAATTGGCTCAGAATAAGAAATGTCATATTCAAAAACCAGTGGAGCAGCTAAACCTAATGATAAAGAAGGTATATCTGAAGATGTTACTTTTGCTTGAGAAGGAATAGATCCAATATCATCAGCAAAAATATCTTGAATTTAGGATGTGAAAGGTAGAGTAATTGTGGAAACAACAAATAATCAATTAAATGTTTCAAATAATAAAGCATAATCATATGCGCATGAAGGTGCAGAACCAGCATCTGTTTTATTAGATTCATGCCAATCAATATCAAATGACTCAATTATTTGTTTAGATCTTTTATTATAAACTTGATATGCTACCTTGTTGGCTGAATATCTAACAAAATAACATTCATTAGCTTTTTCATCAAATTTTGACTTTGAATCAGATATGTTTAACAAAGTAAAACAACATCCAAAAATTTTGAAATATTTGACTTTTGGTTTATGTTTGAAAAAGATTTCATAAGGACGCATGTTATATTGTTTATTGATTAACACATGATTCAGAACATAACATGCAGTGTTAAGGGCTTCAGCCAAAAAGAATGATGCTAATTTAGCTGCTGATGACATTATTCTATCAGCTTCAATTAAAGTTTTGTTTCGTCTTTTACCAACTCCATTTTGTTATGGAGTACATGCAGAACTAAATTATCTACTTATCCCCTCGAATCGCAAAACCCATCCAATGTATGATTGTAGAATTCGGTTCCATTATCACTTCAAATGCACTTGATGGTTTTGTCAGTTTGATTCTCAATAAGTGTCATGAATTTTATCAGCAAATGAGGTGTCTCATCTTTGGTTGCTAAGAAGAAAACTGTAAGGCCCCGTTCTCGGCACCTCACAGCTGGTCATTCATCGCACATAAAATCATACATTTATTCAAGACATCGCAGCGGAAATTAACTAAAACCATTTTATATATTAATGATAGCTTTTGCAAAGTAATACAATATTGTTAACTGTTACAAAATATCATGATTGCATTACATCACAAAAATGTCATTGTTATACTAATGGATGCCATCCCAAAAATGCCAAGTAGCTGCCCCATGCCATCCTCAGCAACTCTTACCTGCCAACTGGAAAACACATAAAAGTCAGTGTTGCTAAGTGAGTTCTAGTTTTATAGATAAAGTACCTTACTTTCATTAAAACCCTTCTTTACTTTCATATGCGATCATGCATCATATGTACAGAAAGAAATATTATTATTAACTTTCATTGTCATGCAATTTTCCATCACCATCATATTCATAGCATTTCATTCACATTCTCTTTCATGTACATTCTTTCATTTTACATTATTTCGTACTTTCATTCTCATTCATTTTACATTATTTCGTACTTTCATTCTCATTCTTTCGTAACGTACTTTACATCATTCTTTTACTAGCTTACTTTCTTATTTTCTTTCTTTCTTTCTTTGTACATTACGTCATTCTTTTACTTTCATATGGATCAATGAACAATACCCCAAACATTATGCACGAAGCTGATATTGGGCCTGTGGTAATTAAACCACAAATATTGTGCACGAATCTGACCCAGTCACCAAGGGCAAGTCATCTCTCCCATTCATTCAACCAATTGGTAATACCCCAAACATTATGCACGAAGCTGATGCTGCGCCTGTTGTAGTTAAACCACGAACGTTGTGCCCGAAGCTGACCCAGTCACCTAGGGCATACCAAAGGGCCTTGTCAATCTCAATGATTGACCCTGTGTGCATCCTTTGGGGTAGCTAACCCGCATCATAGTTGAGCTAACAACAACATGATCGTGCACCTCCTTTCTATTTGCTTACAAGCCATTCTTTCATTCATTACGTTTTACTTTTCATCTTTGTTATCTTTCACTTTGTTACCTTATTCTTTACGTTCATTCATTCATTTATTATACTACGTAAAGTAATAACATAATATTTAACATATTTTATAATATAATATAAATATGTATGAATACCATTAAAAGATAACACATTATACATACCATACATCAATCATACATTCCATAACCCTAAACCATCCCATAATCATGCTTAAAATGGGTAATCATAGCCCATCAGTCAAATCAGGTCAAACCCTAAAATCCTGGGTCTTCCTAAAATTTCATAAATAATTCTAAGTGTTTGGGCGCATGGGCACTATTTGGGTGTTTCTGCCCTGTTCAGGCGTTTTGCCACTATGCGGGCGTCAGACCTATACTTAACATCGATACTTAGGCGTATAGCCCTTTTTGGGCGTTTGGGCACTATTCAGGCGCATGGCCTAACACTTAGTTCATTCTGAGCAAATCCCAGACACATGGTTACTATTCAGGCGTATGAACACTTAGCGATTGGACACTATTCAGGCGTTTGGGTTTCTGGGCGGTTGGGCACACTTAGGAAATTTGACCGTTGGGCGTATGGGCCACTGTTTTGGCGCATGGGCAACCAACTTTTACCTTAATCAACATAATTCAGTCCCAAACCAACATATATCATGATCTAAACTTAATACTAACATTCTAAGCTGCAAAACACATTCTTAACATAGTCATAACATCATATTTACCCAAATTGTACACCCACCCACATACATATTCGCACACACATACGTGTACTTACACCCATTTTATGAAAACATGCTTACATGCATTTCCAGCCCCAAATCAGTTAAAAACATGTTAAAAGGGGGTTCTAGAAACTCACCTTTGCCAAACTTTCGGGTAGACTTCTTCAAACCCGTTTGCTATGAACTTAACAACCTAAATGTAAGCATACTACCAAGGCTAAGTCTAGCCAAGAACATCTTAAAACATAAATTCTTACCTTAAACTTTGAATTCTTCTTCTTTCTCTTTCTAGAATCCGAATTCTCTACTCTTTCTCTCTCTAAAACCGAAGAGGATGAAGTGTGCAGGGGATTATGGGCGGGTGTTTTTGACACTTTTAAAACCTATGTAAATCTAGAGAAATCATCAGTAATGACTAAAAAATATGCATGAGGTCCTAAACTAAAAACACTAACTGGACCAAATAAATCCATGTGTAACAGTTGAAGTAAAGAGTCAATTTTTGTATAAGCAACTAGTTTATGAGGAAGTTTATGTTGTTTTCCTTTTGAACATTACAGAAAATGTTTAGTTAATTTATATTCTTTAAAGGTAGGCCTACAACATGATTTCCTATAACCAACTTGCTCATATTTTTAACATTTACATAACCAAGACAATGATGCCATAACAATGAATCACTTTCTGAGGCTTTGGACAATAAACAGGACGCAGCTACAAATGAATGTGTTAGGTCTAAGGAGGATAGTCTATATTACCAATACAATCAAAGTCAAAAGTCAATCTCATAGTCAAAGTCATTAGAAAAGTCAAACAGTCACGTTCGAGACTCAGAACCGAGACGAGACATTTAAGATATATTTAACTAGGAGTTTTACCGTTAATAAATATATTTGGTGTCAACAAAATATATTTTATCTTGTTTTAGTTATTTTTATGTTTTATTTGTAAATTCCCTAATTAGTTTAAGTCTAGGGGCTTAATATGTCATTAGTGAATATTATATGCACTATAAGTAGTTAAGTTGTAATTAGGGTTTTGACAGCTTCAAGGAGCCAATTGATTTGAGGGTGTCCACTTTGTAATATCATATTCAAATCATCAAAGATCAAACAAGGATTTGTTGAGTGTTCATGAGGTGTTCATCATTGTTCATCTCTATTTTATAGTGTTTGATCTATATTGTTTATAAATATCTTTGATATTCGTGTTCTCAGTGGGATTTGTTTGTGTTTATTAATCAATTGCACTGTTATATCGATCGAGACGACTAACAATATGGTATCAGAGCCATTGTGCTCTTGATTATTCGAGCTTTTGTTTAGTTTCAAGTTTAATTCCCTGGTCCATTCATTTTCGATCTGATCTACGTGTATTGGATATGGAAATTGATTGAGGATTGCTTGATTTTAGTGTGGGAAGCTATTGGAATCATCAGATCTCAAATCCATTGAGATTTGGATGAGTTTGAGCTAATTTCATGCTGAAAAAGGCTGTTCAGATACATTGTGCGAATTTACAGCTCGTCCAGCAAAATTACATCTTCAATCAACGAAACTATATAGTTTCGCCTAGCGAAACTATGGTTCCTTTAGCGAAACTAAGCAATTCTTGGTTTTTGGATCTGGTTTCTTCGTCATAGCGAAAGTACATACCTTGAACGAAAGTTCATGGTGTTTGTGTGACCCAGCGAAATTGCTGTCAAATTAATTTCTGAACGAAAGTTCAACTAGTTTCGAGCGAAACTATCCAGCGAAACTAGTATTTGTTAAATTTACCAGTGAAACTAGCGTCTTTTAAATTTACCAACGAAACTATCCAGCGAAACTGCTGTCAAATTTACCAGCGAATTTAGAGCGAAAGTGCCAGCGAATTTAGCTGCGAATTTGTTGGTTTTTCAGTGAAATTATTAGCGAATTTAAAGATTTTTCAACGAAAATTATCAAAAAAAAGCTGACCTGGCAGGTTGACCCCAGTTGCTTAGAAAACATTCAGTTGACATTTTTTCCAAGGAAGAAACAATTTATTGAAAAAATGGCTTTTTCAGAAGTCTTTAATTCATTCAAATCTGATAATCTAATATTGGTACAAAGTCAATTTGATTCTTTTGCTGCCATGAAAGATGAAAAGATATCTGATTTTGTTGATTGATTTCCGATGGTGACATGCAATCTTAAGAAATATGATGACCAGCTAGGGAACCATGAGCAAGTCACAAATGTTCTGGACTCTCTTCCTCGACAGTGGAGTCCACAAGTTAGATTGTTAAAGCAGGAAAGAAATTTTGCTGACTACAAACTCTTGGATGTTATCAACAAGCTGAAGTCATTTGAATTGGATATATAAAGAATAGAGTACAATCAAAGCATGGATGAGGATTCTGTTAAGGATTTTGTTCCTTTCAAATAATTCAAGTATGATACTAAAGATAAGAGTGTTGGTTATGTTGGTGCCTGTGCAAGCTGGTATAAAGTTCAGAAGCAACAGGATAGTGAAACAGATGAAGTGAAGCTGGAGGTTCAGGATGAAGGAAAGCCAATGGGAGATGAAGCTAAGGAAGCTAAGAAGAGAGCTGCTGAGGAGGAAGTGTACAAAAGGAACATTCCAGTTTGTCAATGTGAAAAAGTATTTGCTGCAGAAAAGATAGTTATGGGACTCCCCTATGAGATAGTTCAAGACATGTGTTCTCCCCCCTGCAAAATTCGTCTATTCGGTGTTAATAAAGCTAACAGGTTATTGATAGAAAATGAAAAAAAGTTAAATCGAATAAACAAAGAACTTAAAATCAATGAGTCCAAATATTTTATCAATCTAAGAGAAGCTTTAAAACAAAACGATCTTTTAAAAAGAAATCTTTGAGAAAAAAATGTCGAGATTAATGTTTTGAGCGAACGAGTCACATTAGCAGAATTTGAGACTAGCAAGCTTAAAACTAAACTTGACAAATGGATGATATTAGAGATGAAACAGGAAGAACTAATCTATAAGCAAAGGGGAATAGGAATCAAAACGAGTGTGGGATGTGGTGAAACTTCATATGTTTATCCTCCTCCTAGCACACATTGTTACTCTCCTATGCCTCAACCTCATCCATCTAATGATTTGATTGAAGCTGCAGATACTAACAGTTCACATCCAGGTTTAAGCACAAAGAGGTTTGAGATGAATATGATTTTTCTGCAGGTTTAGTGCTCATCAAGCAAGGATCTGATTTGCAAAATGATAATTCCACCTCTGATGCTTTAAAACCAGTATCAATTGTTTCCCGTAACTTTTTTAACAAATTCAAGACAGGTAACATCCCTTCTTTTGTTCCTGTCAAGTTTGTCAAAGAAGGAACAACTGCAAAATCGTCAAGCAATTAGAACTCAACCACACAAACCAACACAACAAGAGTTATCAAACAAGATCCATTGGAAGCTGACTTGTGTATATAAGACTGGATAAACTCTGATGATGAATCAGAGATCATCAAGTCACCTGAACTTAACAAGTGTCAAATGCTTCCAAAAGTCGAACCAAGACCTATACGGATCTCATCTCCAATTGTTAAATAAACCAGCAATTCCTCGAAAGCTCAGCAGAAGCACTCACCATCTTCATCTGCTATCCATCATGATCTTCACAAATCTGCTTCTAAGTCTAACAAGTCACTAATCATACAAAAAGTCTCTAAGAAGAATGTTCAGGTCTCAGCTCCTGGAACATCACGCATCAAATCACTACCCAGTTCAAAATCCATATTGATAAAGCCTCAAAAGGTTCAATTTCCTGATATCCAAAAGAAGAAGCTTCAAGGTTGTCAACAAGCTGCAATAACCTCAAAGCAGGCTCCACCCTCTCCTATTATCCATAGGATTACAAAGAACCAAAGGTCTTTCAAGGCTTACTTTAGATGTGGAAAAGAAGGTCATGTGCTAAAGAAGTGCCCTCAGGTTCAAAGGCAAGTTTCAGGAGGTAAAGATAACACAGGTTGCTTCTCGGGTTCAAAAGGTAAAAAGCACATATCTTTGAATGGTTGGATAAAGAACAATCTATCCAAACCTTCTCATGTGAAGTCGGTTTCACATGATTCAAAGATGAAAAAGACCAATGTTTCAAAAATAAAATCGACACCTTTGGGTCTTAAAACGGAATGATTTCCAAATTCAACTCTTTCAATTCAAAAGTAATTGAACAAAAACAAATTTGGAAAGTAAAACAAAAGGAAAAGGATAAAGAGAAAAATGATTTTTCAAAAGAGTGTGTGCTTAAACAAGTTACATACACTGATGAAAAAGGAACTCCCAGGACCACGATGGCCTGGGTCTCTCTCTCCAATTAATTCGTTTATAAGTGCAGGAACAATTCAGGAGGCCTATCAGTAATCCGGTTTATTGACTGAATTTGTTCCTAATTCTAATTTGAGGCGAAACAAATAGGTTATGGTTATGGTGTCTCATCCATATTTTGGATTCTTATCTACCATTCCCAATCACTGTATTTTTCTTGGTATTTCATTTCTCGTGTTTTTGCTAGTATAATTTGGAAGAGTTTCTTTAGTAAAATTTTATTTTTATTTCTGTTTATTATATACTTATAAATAAAAAAATAAAAAATAGAGAAATTTCTTTTTCTGTTTCATGCCAGTTAAAAATAAATTTCAGGTGAGTATAAAGATTTCACGGGAACTAAGAACACGATTTGGGATGACTGAGAACTGATAGTATGTCTTCTTGGTATGCTTATTTGCATGACTTGTACTTTGTGAGAAATGATGGTAACTGATGTAGATGTCTATATCACTTAAAATTCTAAAATCTGAAAAAGACAGTTTTATTATATGATATGCTTGGTAGGCTCAGCCTGAAAACAAAGTAAACAGTGATTCTGTAGCCCAACTAAAGCTTTAGAACTAGGTGATAAGGATTATTCTCATGACATCTCAGCCTAAACAAAGATGCTAAACCTTTTCAGAAATTGGTTGAGAGTTTCAAACCTCTGTTCTGGTCCCCCTAAAATCCAAAATCACCCTTACCCGAGCCCCAAATTAAGTACTTAGCAAAAACAAACTGCTTCTAGTTATGCTTTTCAGAAAAGCCTCTGTTTTTAGTCACTTGTGACTCTGTCAGAATGTATATTAATTAATAATTTCTCATGCTTATCTCCTCTGCTATATGTGGACATTGACCTGGAGTGGTGGAACTTCTTTGTTATAGATGAGTATAGACCTGAAGTTTCACCAGCATGCTTTGATGATCATCTCCTTTGTTATATGTAAGTATAGACCTGGAGCTCTCATCATTTGTTCCCCAAATAAAGGCATAGTGATAATTAAATTAAGATCAATGTTGAAAACTTAAAAGAAAATCAAGCAGAGTAAATCATATTACTCAATAAGCCCTGATGATGAGATAAGTTCTTTGCCGAATGTCTATGGGAACCAAATCACCCGAGCTTCTCTAATTGAATCTAAAACATGATAAAATCAGTTGTAGATCACTTGTTGAAAAGGATAAGCCATGGGTTTGAATTGGATAAATATACTAACAATCATTTTTGAACTGTCTTGGCTATCAAAAACTTAAAATTATGATTAGACTCTGCATCAGTGTGATATTACTAACTTGTTGATGTTTAATTATATCTTTGTACTTTACTATATCTTGAAAATGTGATCTCATGATTAAATCAATTCTTGGATCTCAAATTATTAACAAAAATATATGTATATATTATTTTTAGGTTAGAGTCTTATGATTAGATTTTATTGGTATTAAATTTCTTGTTTAGTTTTTCAAATTATTTTTCAAATCTTCCATATTATGCTATTGAAACGATCTCATATTTTCATGCATTTCACGGGAAATTGCACACACAAACAGACATGGTTTCACTTGTTTATATTTATAGATAAAAATGGGTTTATTTGTATTGTTGAAATGATCTAACAAGAAATATGTAGAATGTGTTTGTGCTTGTGTTGCAGATTTTGCTACATATGATGGCCGATCATCAGCTGAGAAAGTATCTGACCAGAGAACCTGTTCTTCAAGACATAGAAGATACCGAGCTAGAATTCCTCCTCCTACATCTTCTAAAGCATTCAAGTATAGAGAGTTGGAAAGTTGTTCTTGATCATTCACAAAAGATGCGCACAAAGAGAGGGAGCATACAAAAAGGGGGAGCCTGTGAGATGAAAGATTTTCAGCAATAGATCATCAATCTAGGGGAGATTGAAGATCATTTTTGGTTGACTTATCGGAGCTAAAGATGATAGAAGATGTTGATAATGATAGACTAAGGGGAAGTATTGTTGGATCTGAAAAGGATAGTCTATATTATCAACACAGTCAAAGTCAACAAAAGTCAACATCACGATCAAAGTCATTAGAAAAGTCAAACAGTCGCGTTCGAGACTCAGAACCGAGACTAGACGTTTAAGATATATTTGACTAGGAGTTTTACTGTTAATAGATATATTTGTTGTCAACAAATATATATTTAATCTTGTTTTAGTTATTTTTATGTTTTATTTGTATTTTCCCTGATTAGTTTAAGTCTAGGGCTTAATGTGTCATTAATGAATATTATATTCACTATAAATAGTTAAATTGTAGTTAGGGTTTTGAGAGCTTAAAGGAGCCAATTGATTTGAGGGTTTCCACTTTATAATATCAGATTCAAATCATCAAAGATCAAACAAGGTTTTGTTAAGTGTTCATGAGGTGTTCATCATTGTTCATCTCTATTTATAGTGTTTAATCTATATTCTTCATAAATATCTTTGATATTTGCGTTCTCAATGGGATTTGTTTATGTTTATTAATCAATTGGACTGTTATATCAATCGACAGGACCAATAGAATGAGATCCATTCATATCAAGTAAGTACTTGTCCTTGTCTCTTGGTGTTCTCAATAAAATCCATTCATCAGGAATTACAAATTCAGGTTTTAGAATTAGACATTCTTTATCAGTGAAGTGTGTTGAGTACTGTTTGTCACAAATTTGTGAGACTGTTAATAAATTATGTTTTAGTTACTCCATAAAATTAACATCTTTAAAGCTTAACACACCATTTGGCATTGTACCTTTCTTTGTAATCTTACCACCTTTGTCTCTACCAATTATAACATATCCTCTGTTGTAAGGTTTTATGTTGTTCAACAGATATATATTACCAATCATGTGCCTTGAACATCCATTATCAACATGCCTAACACTGTTGATGTTGGGTCTTGGATGTTCCAACACAAATGAATCATTTATTCAATTTTAGGAACCTAAGCCATGTTGACTTAAATACACCACTTTCATCTAAATATGATACAGAATTCAATATCATATCTCTTTTCTCATTAAAGATATAATCTTCAACAATATTAGTTTCAGATTGAGTTGTTTTAATTTTCCATTTCTGAATTAGTTTGATTAGGTTTGTAACCAATTTCTTGAAAGTAGTTTGTGTGGAAGATGAATTTTCATAATTAACATGTAAACGTTTATTATGATACACATTTTGCTCTCGAGCCGGTTTCTCAAACTATTGATGAGAACATCCATTGTTATCATCGAATTGTCTTTAGTATTTCTTTGGCCAAAAGATTCTTTAATAGTCTCTTGTTTCCCTTTACCATTATGAATTGTCCTAACCGAATGATGTTCTTCAGAGGCTAATGAGGCTTTACTTTTAGCTTTATCCTTGTGAATAGAAGGTACTAGAGTAGGACTAGTTTCTTTGGTACTCGATCTACACACATCTTGTTTCATAGAGTTAGCAATAATAGGAAACTTATTTTTAAAGAAACTTGCATTTATTTTCTTAAAAATATAATCTTCTTTATCAATGTTGCCTTTAAAAATAAATATGTTCTTGAAATCATTTTTCAAGTCAGATAACAATGTTGTGACTCGTTTTCTTTCATTGGTCTTAAAATCTATTTTGGGATTTCAGTTTCTTTTCTTTGTTAGACAGTTTTGTACAAACATTTGTAGCACTAGAAACATCTGAACTTTCATCAATCATAGAAGATAAATTACATGAAGATTTTTCATAAAAAGTTTTATTTTTCTTAAAAACTAATTCATCATCACTTTCTCATTCTTTAACCAACCCATCCATCTTCACACTTTTTGCAAAAGAATTATCATGATAAACTTTAATTTCAGTTTTTATAACAGGGTCAACAGTCAGTGAAACATTGAATAAAGGTGTTAAGTTAGACTTTGGTTGAAAACCTAATCCATAGGTCTCTTTATCACAAACGTTAATTGATGAAGGCAATAAAGTATAATCATGATTAATCGGTGGTGCAATGTTAGAATAACCAACTCCACCTTTACCACCATTAACTTTTTATGTTATTTGAGACTTGATTATACCTTCAACTATATTTGAAGATATTTCAAATTTCTCAACAATCAATTTTGCATACAAGAGTTCACTATTAAGTTTATTAATTTCTAAAGATAGTTCATTGTTACGAGTTGTCAAAGCGTTTATGTTACAAGCTTTATCATAAAAATCCAATTTTGACTGATAAATCAATTTTTAAGCCATATATCTTTTCTTTAAAACTTTTCTCATCATTTTTATATTTGCAAGCTTGATATTGAAGTTTTTTAACTTCTATGATCAAGCGTTTGTTGTGAACTTTGCATCTTTGTACCTTTTTCAAGCCAATCATTTGAACAATGAGTAGTATATACCCCATCAGTTTTTGCTTGCATCTTTGTCTCTTCATGGACAACATTTACCATGAAGGCTTTCTTCACAAACTTTTCTGCTTCATATGCCAGAGTTATCTCAACAACATTATCTTGGTTAGCATAAGCAGATGCTAGAGTTTTCTCAATAGCTTTGACTTTCTTTTATTCTTTAGCTGGAGTTAACTCAATAGCTTTTCCTGTAGTTTCTTCCATATGGACTGGAGTGAACTCAACAGTCCTTGCCACTTTTTCTTCATTCTTTTGAGATTGAGCTGGAGTTCAGTGAACTCATTATTCTAGACTTATCACACTTGTAGCATCTCAAACTAGACTTATGAAACCCTATTTTGCTAGAGTTGTTCGGACCAAATACCTTTCTTCCAATTCTCCTTGCAAAATTCTTTACTCTGTGCACCACCATAGCCATCTGATATTTAATATCATTTTCTTCAACTTCATCAGGATTAACTTCTTGTAAGTCATCAACAAAGATACTTGGTGCACGTAATCTTTCGGCAGAAAAGGCTTCATAACTGTTCATGAAAAAAGTAAATAGAGCCAGGTGCTCTTCAGCTATCTGAATGGTTTGTTTGTTGGGTTGAGAATTTACAACAAAAGCCTGTTGTGTTGGTTGAGAAGCTTGAAATTATGGTAGGTTTGAGGTTGTGGTTGGATTTGAGCTTGGACATAAGGATTTAGATGATAAGTTTGGTAATGAGACAAGGATTGGGGTAAGGATTGATCTTTGACATTTGGATGAGAAGAAGTTGCTGACTGTTGTTCACAACTGAGAGTAGCTGACATAGTAAGTTGGATTACTAGCCATTTTGGCATGCAATGCTGATGCTTTAGATCCCATTGTATTGATGTAGTTTGCAGCTCTTTGCTTATTATCCAAATCATAGGATTTAATGGTTAAGATGAGATCACTAAGTGACAAGGTAAACAAATCCTTGGTTCTTTTGATGGTAGTTCAGTTTTTATTCCAACTATATGGCAGAGAATTTAACAGCTTTTGTTTACTGCTATATTCTCCAGAGTAACTCCTGCACTCTTCATTTTTATGATCAGCTTCACAAATCTAGACATTAGAGCTTCTAATGTTTCACCAAGATTATGATTAAACATATTGAATTCTTGGTTAAGCATATATTTTCGGCTCTCACTCATGGCTTTGTTTCCTATGATTTGCTCTTCCACAGCAATCCATATATCCTTAGCCTTAGTATAATCTTTGAACTTCTGTGCAATCTTAGTGGTAAGTGCCATAGTGATGGCAACATAATCCTTATCATCAAGCTCTATCCTTTTCAAATCATCCTTATCCCAAAGATGCTCAGGTTTTAGAACCAAATCTCCTATGTCATTTTTGTATACCAGGATATATGGACCTTTCTTGATAAATCTCATTATCCTGGGTTTAGTGTAAATGACATGGTTCTCAAACTGATATGCTCAGTCTAGTTAATCTTCTTCATTAAGCAGGCGAGGTGACTTTGTGCTAGTACCAATCTTATTGTTGAGTTTAAGTGTTGTAGTGATGTGCTTCAGATTTGCCATTTTCTCACCTAGAAATCAAATTCTCAGAAATTCTTCAAACTCCAAGTTCTCGCGCGAATGAACAAGTTCTCACACAAAATCACAGAGTTCTTGCACGAACAATAAAAAATTCTTAGGCGGTAACTTTTGTAACTGAATTTTGAAAAATCTGAAAGTTGTCGCGCAAATGGAATCTTTTGTAACAAACTTTGTAACAAACTCTTGCGAAAACAAACTTCTCGTGTGAAAACCAAACTTTTCGCAAAAATTTACAAACTATTCGTCTATTTGATATCTTCAATTTTGAAGGTTTCCAGCTTCAATCTTTCACAAAATTGATTAGAATTTGATTAATTAAGTGTTCAATTAGTGATGTAGGTTCTCCTAGTAGCCTCTAATTGATCCAATTAAGCTCGTTTAAGCTTAAAAACATCATCAATTCATCAAACACCAAGTTAATCAGCTTCATCATCTTCAAAACTGATCAAATTCAGTAGAAACTAAGTAGAATTTCGACTATCAAGCAATTCAAGGTTCATGAACACTTCAATTCGTTTACTTCAATCTTTAATTCAATAGATCTAGAGAAACTTGGCTCTGATACCAATTGTAAGGATCAACACAATAACACAACCAATCTTATAAGGAGAAAACGGAATATAATCGCTCATGGAAAGAAGAAGAAGTAGAATTAAAAGCTTATGAACACGAATGTAAATAACTTCAAAGTATATTGCTATCTGATTTTGGAATGATTACAATACGTTTGAAAATCAGGAAGTGACAAAAGCTCTCTAATTACATTACAAAAACGTCTATATATTCTAAATCTAAAAGTTCTCGCACGAACACATATTTTCACGTGACTGGATGTTTTCGCATGAGAAGCAAGTTGTCACGCAGCAATTTTCAGATTCTTACATGACTTGATCTTCATCTTCATCTTGATTTGATTTCCCAAGCCTCTAGGTTCAACTCCTAAAGGAAAGTACTTTTGGGATTGTAAATGCAATCTTTAGCAAGATAAGATGTACTACCACATATGATACAATCAACTGGCTTCCTTCTAAGAGTCTTCCTTTGAGTAGAAGGTTGTGCTTGATCACTTTCCATTTCTATCTTCATCTTCTCAGATGATGTATAAAGCTTCTTAGGGTGAGGCTTACTCTTAGAGCTAGATGGTTCAGGCATTGTAGCAGTGGTACACAACTGATCAGCCTTCTTTTCCTCATAGGTATGAGTTGGACATGAACTTGAACACCTGGTACTAGGGTCTATAGTCATATCTCCACTATTCACCACTTTAAATCCTACAGAGATAAAGACTTGTTTCTACTTGGAGTTGAAAGTGGTCTTGATCTCTTGAGCCTTCTTTGATCTTCTTTTGGCTGCTCTAATCAAGTTCTTCCTCTTGGACTTTATCATCCCCGGTTCTTTCCTCTCCTCAGGAGAATAGTGACCCTTCTTAGGATGATCTTCTTCACTCATCTCAGATCTATCCTTAATTATCTCCTCTTCATCCTCTTCTTGAATAGGGTCTATGAGGGGAAGCTCATCTTGACAAGTTTCACACCTTGGAGATCTTACAGATAGTAGAGAGTGTGGAGAAGCTATCTTAGTAGATCCAAGTCCCTGCCTATTCTGATAACACACTTTTGCATGCAAGGATGAGGATATAATGTTCTTGAAGGTCTCTTCTTCAAGAACACATTTTTCTACCCTGACTTTGTTAATCACAAGCTTAGATTAGCATTAAGTTAACTTAGTGATGAGATCTTTGATTTAAGTCCTGTAATTGGTGCGTTCAGGCTTAAGAGTTGAAACGATTTTCTCTAGATCATCTATTTTAAGTTTATAATCATTCTCGACTCTTTTAAAATCAGTTTTAAGATGTTTATGGGGTACAAAGATGTTCCAATACATTGGCTTCTTAATGATCAGCCATCAGTGCCTGGTTTGCAGATGCATCTTCAACCTGGAAACTCCAATCAAAGCCTTATTCTTCAACAGGCACTGCAGCTTGCTCTTTGGGCTTCTTAGTGTGTGGAGCTCCATCAGTGTAGTTTGGTCTGGATTATGCCTGGCCACCATTTGTTCTTGGTGCCTTGCACTCCCTAGCAAAGTGTCCCATTTAGTTACAGTTGTAACGCATCACTTTGCTTTTGTCTAGCCTAAACTCTCCACTGGTTGCATTGCTGGGAAACTTTCTCCTTGTCCTCTTATAAAACTTCTTGGCTCTGTGAATAATAAGAGCTATATGTTGGACTATCTCCGTATACTCAAAATCATTTGCATGGATGCAGTCCAAAACTTATCACTTCTTTCATCAGTAGACACAAAGGCTTAATAAGAGCTTGTCTCTTGAAATGCGCTTCCTTGGATGTAGCTCTCCTTTGGTGTCTCTGGGAAGGTGATGAAAGGACCCTTTTGTGAATTGTCAGGGTAACAGATGAGATGGTGTTCTAGTTCTCTGCAATCCCTTTCAACTACATGAAGGGCGGAACTCTACTGATTGTTGGAGTTGCCCGATGGATTTTGGATGTTCATCTCTATTTAATATCCACTGAGGATACCATACAACTCAGTGAGAGTGAGGGTATTGAGGTTTTTAGTCCTTCTAATGACCACATAATAGTGTGTGCATTGTTTCTGAAGAGAGGACATGAACTTCCTCACAATATCCCTATTATCAAGAGTTATTCCAACATCCATTAGAATATCACAATCTCAACATACCTGAAGTATTGTTGAGTCATGGTTTCACCTATTTTGAAGGTGAAGTTCTCAAATTGCTGCTTTAAGAGATCTTTCTTGTTCTCTTTAGCTTCATTTGATCCCTCATACATCAGCTTTAGTGCATCCCATAGTTACTTAGTAGTTTTGCACTTCCTAAAGCCTCTGTAGATAGAGTCTGGAAGAATAGTTTGGAGGGTGGTCATGGTTTTCTGATCTACATCAATCTTCTTTTAGTTTTCTTCAGAGTAGTCAGCCACTTCCTTTAGTATCATGCCTCCACTAGCAGAAGCTGAAGAGGTGCATGGTACATGAGGTCTAGAGACAACAGATTCCCACATCCTGCTGTCTTAAGACTTGATGAAGCCTTCTATTCTTTGACACCAAGTATTAAAGTCATCATGAGTGATCAGTGGAGACATTGTCATAGTACTAGTTTTAATATCAACCATTGTGAGAGCTACCATTTGAGTTGTTAAGGGATTTGTAAAACTAAAGGGATCTAAGATGGTGAGATCTTACAATCAAGAGCCTAAAAAGCACTGATACCAATTGTAGGACCGTTTAAGAGATGGTCAATATAATGAATTTCATAATGAGGAAAGTGTTAGAACACTTAACAGATCAAATAGGGAACAAGGTTTAAGTAAATGATACTAAGAACACAAGTAAGTAATGAGACTAACAAAGAACAAGAACAGGATAAGTATGGTTTTCAAGAATGTTGTATATTGCTCTCAAGTTATATTACAAGTGTTACAAAGCATAAAGATAAATACAACAACCTAAGATACTTTATACTACATACTACAGCCTGCTATAGTTTGAAAGTCAGCTGGAAACACTTATCTGGACAACAAAATCAATTTATAGTCAAAAGGCAAACTATTTTTTGACTTGTGACTATAACATGTCATAGCTCACATCCTAATATATTGCAAAAAGGATAAAAGGTACAACGTAGAAAGTTACAGACTGATGACCATAATCTACAGTTGACAAAAGCATGGACCTTTTGACCAACTTATATAAGTTGGTGAGTCTTCAGAGTGGCAGTGCAAAGTTGTTCAGCTTTCTATTAAAAGATGGTATAAGAGAAAGCATGTCTTCTCTGTCTTCAGAAGAAATCAATGTCCAGTCTTTTGGCTTCGAAAGAATTTGTCTATGAAGCTTCAAAAGACTTCATCTTTGGCTTCGGAAGATTTTTTCTTTGGCTTTGGAAGATTTTACACTTAGAATATTTTCTCTTAATTTTGTAAGATTTTCGAAGTAACTCTACTCTGCACTTCATGCATGCACGCTAGAAGCTCTTTGGTTATTTTGGTTGCATCAGCCTTTAAGTATAAACCTTACACTTATCATATATGATTTCAAGATCAATATTCAAAGTCACACTAGCTGATGGTCTTAGGTAGGTTGGAATATGATAAAGGCATAAGTCTATAATCATGATTAATTGGTGGAGTAATGTTAGTGTGATGCACACCACTCTTAGCACCATTAATGTTATTGATCATTTGTCCATTAACTATCCCTTTAACCATAATTGATGAAAGTTTAAATTTCTCATTAGGGAGTCTACTGAAGCTAGATCATCATTAAGTCAGTTTATTTCTAATATGAGCTCATCATTCCATTATTTTAAATCATGGTTTTGCACATTCTTTATCATGAAGGTTTAGTTTTAATTGATAAATAGTTATATCTAGCCCCTTAATTCTTTTGTTAAAAACTTTTTATCATTTTTAACTTCTTTGTTTATGTATTAAAGCTTCTCATGTTCTAATCATAAAGTTTCATTGAGTTTAATACCATTGAATTTTGTCAACACATTCTAATTAACGGAGATCATAGAAACCTTAGTTTTCTTGCTTGACTATTCAGGCATGTCATTTATAAAATCCACCATGATTGCCTTATGAACTTTCTCTTCCATAACCTTTGTTGTTCAAATTTATTGGAGCTGGCTAACTAGTATTTGAACTCTTTGAAGCTTTAATCAGTTCATCTTTTAAAATTTCAACAACTTCAACCTTCTCATCAATAACACCATAAAAACAACTTTCTCAACCATATCAGCCCTAGAAACTTCATTAGTTTGAACATTCTCACTATCTTCAAGAAACTCAGACAATCCTTTCAGTACATCACCGATCAAATACTCCCCAAACAAATCTTCTGATTCAGTACATCAATATTTCCTTTATAAATCTCAGCAACCAAAGTTGTATCAACTTTCATCTTAAGCAACTCATCTGATCTGAAAAGTCATAATCATATATAGTCGAAGACCTCAAAGCTTTGTTGTTATTAGATGACCTTCCTTTTTTAGTAGATGTTTCAATATCAACTGTCACTATTTTCTTGTTTCCTTCAGAATAATTAACACTCTGTTCTTTACACTCTTGAGCATAATGCCCCGATTATCATAGTCACAACAAGAGATTTTCTTCTAGTTTGTCTCATAAAATTCATAGCATGATAAAAAAAACCATAGCCATATGGTATTTAATATCATTATCCTCCACAAGATAATCAAGAATGATATTTAGAGCTAAAATTCTTCCAGCAATGAATGTTTTATAACATGACAGAAAAGTTATAAAGAAGACTAGTTGTTTTCCTACAATGTGAACAATCTGCGTTAGTAAACTTGAGCTTTCCTTTGCTATATAGGCTTTATTCACATATGAACTATCCTATGCTTGGGCTTGAGAAAAGTAAGCTTAAATATATGTTAGAAAATTATGAACATGATGTTCTTGAATATCTTGCACAATTAGAACACTAGGCTATTTTACTATCATATTTGAGTGTAGCTCAAGTAATAGTTCCAGTTTCATGCAATGTTGGCATAAAAAGGAGTAGCTTCTGGACCCAAAGAGTTCAAGAAATTTGCAGCTATTTGCTTATCATTCATATCATATAACTTTATTTTTTAGATTAAATCACTCAAAGAAAGTGTAAGATTTTTTAGATTAAATCACTCAAAGAAAGTGTAAATAGATTATTTGTTCTTTTGATAGATGTGCTGTAAGGCTCCGTTCCCGGGACGCTTACCACTGGTCATTCATCGCATAAAACATTTAAATAATATTTGTAGCGGAATTTAAACTTTTCATTAATAACAAAAATCATGTCAAATAATCATATTGTTAAGTTTACATCTCAAAATTTGTATCAACAAGATAACATTCTCAAAACTATGGATGCCAGTATTCAAACATTTCCCAGTAGCTTATGCATCCACGCCCGCACCTCCTCAACATCAGACTCTACCTGCTAACTATTATGCATACAAAAGTCAGCGATGCTAAGTGAGTTCTAGTTTTGTAAATAAAATACATTACTTTCATTTAAAACACACAATTTACATTCGTTCATGATCATTCATCATACGTACATCTTGATCATAATTATTTATTATCTTTCTCAACGTACATCATCGTTCATTCATTCATTCATTTGTTCATTCGTTCATACGTTCATTCATTATCTTTCACTTCCATATAGACCAGTGTCATATGCTATACCCCTAACATTGTGCATGAAGCTGGTACTGGGCCAAGGTCTATAAATAAACCCCCAACATTGTGCACGAGTCTGACTCCAGTACCGAGGCAAGCGACAAAGGTCCCATACATGGTTAATCTCAAGGATTAGACCCCTGAGGCGCATCCTCATGGGCTAGCTGAGGCGCATCCTCATGGGCTAGCTAAGCCGCACCTCAGTTGAGCTAATGACAACATGGTCGTGCACCTCCATTAAATTGCTTGCAAGACTTTCATTCATTCATTACGTTTCACTTCACATTAATGTTATCTTTCACTTCATTACATAATACTTTACATACATTCATACATAGAGAGGCGACTTTCAACACATGAGATCCCCCTCCGGAGCCTGAGCCTTACATGGGCAAACTCAGCACATTGCATCGCTGTCGATCGCGCGAGAACTTTCAATCACGTGAAAACATCCTCTTTACGCAAAAAATCCCAATCGCGCAAGAACTTCCCTTTCGCACAAAAACTTCTTCTTTCGCACGAAGACATCCCATTTCCAATTTCAAAACATACGATCAAACTGCTCGCGCGAGAATATACTAGTTGCGCGAGAACTCCCTACTTTTCCCGCCCAGTCGCAACTTATCGCGTCTAAAGCAAATCTAACACGCAAACACCCAAAACATCACCAAACATGCACAAACAAGAATTTTAAAATGTTTAAGTATGCATAATAGCCCCAAAATATAAAACTTTCGTAAAAAGGGGGACTAGAAACTCACCTTGTGAAGTTTTAGCACAAACTCAACCTTCCCGAATCTTGTATCGAATGAAAACTACATAACCGTTGGTCACATTCATCAATAATCGTTCATTTATACTAAACACAAGTTACTACACAAGCTTACATACTTTAACACTTTGAATCTGCATTTTCTCTCTCTAAACAGCAGCTTTCTCTCTCTAGCAGCAGCACTTTTCACGTAAGTGAGTGCCAGACATGGAGGTTCGCAAATATTTATACCCTAGCTAACTTTTCGCAGTCTTCTCACACGAAACATCCTTTCGCGTGAGAATACCCTTTTCGCACGAGAACCCCTATTCGCGCGAAACTTATTCTACCTTTCTTTTCTTAAAATTTCCGGGCGTTACAAGTCCACCCCCCTTATTTAGGTTTCGTCCTTGAAACCTGTCAATCATTGAACAGATGAGGATAATGCTGCCTCATCTTTCCTTCGACTTCCCAAGTGGACTCGGAACCCTTCCTGTGCTTCTATTGTACGCGCATAAGCGGAACCACTTTATTCATTACCCTCTTTTCCTTGCGATCAATGATGACAACGGGTTGCTCCACATAATTGAGTCGTTCATCCACCTCGATATCCTTTAGTGGTACAATCATGTCTTCGTCGGCGAAGCACTTTCTCATATGAGATAGATGGAATGTCGGATGAATTCCATTTAATTCATCTGGCAATTCTAATCGATAGGCCACCTCTCCTACTCGTGTGATGATTCGGAAAGGTCTTATATATCTCGGGCTCAGTTTACCCCTCTTCTGGAACCAGATGATCCCCTTCCAAGGCGAGACCTTCAACATAACTCTATAACCCACATTGAACTCGATCGGCCTATGCCTCTTATCGGCATACGACTTCTGTCTATCCTTGGCTGCCTTCATAAAGGCTTTAATCTTTTCTAACTTTTCTATCGTAGCCTTGATCACCTCGATACTTCCCAATTCCATCTGCCCTATGTCACCCCAACATACGGGCGTCTACACCTCCTACCATATAGCATCTCGTATGGTGGAATACCAATGCTAGCATGATAACTTTTGTTGTATGAGAATTCCGCTAACGGTAGGTGATCATCCCAGCTTCCTCCAAAGTCGATCACGCATGCTTGAAGCATATCCTCGAGCATCTGAATAGTCCTCTTAGACTGACCTTCTGTCTGAGGATGATAAACCGTGCTAATGTGTAGCCTCGTCCCTATCGCATCATGAAATCTTTTTCAAAACTTGGATGTAAACAGGGTACACGGTCCGACACGATAGACAGCAGCACACCATGACGAGCTACAATCTCCTTGATAAACAGTTCTACCACCTCTTCGATAAATACATCTCGCGGATCGGCATAAAATGAGCACTCTTCGTCAATCCGTCAACAATCACCCATATGGCATCGTAGCCTCTTGTCGTATGTGGTAATTTCGTAATGAAGTCCATGGTGATCTACTCTCACTTCCACTCGGCTATATCCAACTGTTAGATCTTCCCGTATGGCTTCTGGTGCTCCGCCTATACTTGCAAACAAGTATGGCACTTACTCACATCCTCCGCCATGTCACGTTTCATACCCGGCCACCAGTTGTCTTTCTTCATGTCTTGATACATCTTGGTGGAACCAGGGTGAATGGAGTATCGAGTCTTATGAGCTTCGTCTATAATTCGTCCCAATAGCTATCCGTATCGGGGAATCCACATCCGCCTAAAGCGGGTTCTAACTCCGTGGGTATTCTCTCCCAACTCCACGACTAAACCTATCATTCATTCGGAGTTAAGGAGATCTTCTTTCAACGCCTCATCTTGAAATTCTTTAACTTGCATCATCACGTCCGAGGTCATCACAAATTGATATGCCTTTACCCGAATCGGCTTGGGTCTCTCCTTTTGACTAAGAGCGTCGGCCACTACGTTGGCCTTTCTCGGATAGTAATGGATCTCATAATCATAATCCTTGATGAGCTCCAACCATCTCCTTTGCCTCATGTTGAGGTTGTGGTCGGTGAAGATGGTACACTTCGTCCCGTACAAGTAGTGCCTCCAAATCTTCAACGCGAATACCACAGCCGCTAGCTCCAAATCATGGATAGGGTAGTTAGCCTCGTGGACCTTCAACTGTCGGGACGCATAGGATATAATCTTTCCCCGTTTCATCAACACGCAACCCAACCCCGAATAAGAAGCATCTGAATAGACAACCAAGTCTTCACTTCCTTCGGGTAGCGTCAAGACTGCAGCTTGTGTCAGCCTCGTCTTTAACTCTTCGAAAGCCTTCTCCTGCTCTGGACCCCATACGAACTTTACATCCTTACGGGTCAACTTGGTCAACGAAGAAGCTATCTTAGAGAAGTCTTGGATGAATCTCCTGTAATAAACCGCCAAACCCAAGAAACTACGAATCTCAGATGGCGTCTTCGGAGACTTCCATCGCATCACCGCCTCCACCTTTGCCGGGTCTACCATAATCCCCTCAGGATTCACCACGTGACCCAGAAATTGAACTTCACGCAACCATAATACGCACTTGGAGAACTTGGCATACAACTTCTCCCTTCTAAGATTCTCCAACACCTCACGAATGTGACCGACATATTCCTCCTCCCTTCTCGAGTAAATCAGAATATCATCGATAAACATAATCACTGATTTATCCAACATCGACTGACACACCCGATTCATCAAATCCATAAAAGCAACTGGTGCGTTAGTTAAACCAAAGGAGATCACGAGAAATTCATAGTGTCCATAATGCGTATGAAAAGCTGTCTTAGGAATATCTTGCTCCTTCACCTTCAACTGATGGTAACCAGATCGAAGATCTATCCTCGAGAACCAACTGGCATCTCGCAGCTGATCAAACAAGTCATCAATCCTCCGTAACGAGTACTGATTCTTCACCGTCAACTTGTTCAGCTCATGGTTGTCAATGCACATCCACATACTACAATCTTTCTTCTTCGCAAACAATACCGGAGCACCCCATGGAAAGATATTCAGTCGAATAAACCCCTTGTCTTGCAGCTCTTGCAACTGCATCATCAGTTCCTTTGTCTCGAACGGCGCTAAACGATACGGCACCTTAGCAATAGGTTGGGCACCAGGTATCAGATTGATTTGAAATTCGATCTCACGGTCAGGTGGCACACTAAAATAGATCCTCCAGGAACACGTTCGGGAAGTCACACATAACTGGTACGTCTGATAGTCGTGCTACTGTCAAATCCACATCCTTCACGTAGGCCAGATCGGCACCACATCCACGCCTCATACACTTCTCTGTCACCACCATCGACATCACTTTCGGGACCGTGCGAATCCTATCACCATAAATCGTCACCGCACTCCCGTCAGGCGCAACCAATCGAATCATCTTCTTACAACACACGATGCTTGCCTCATAGGCTACTAGCTAATCCATCCCTAGGACTACATCAAATCCAGCTAAGGGCATCACAAACAATCTAGCAGAAAACTTACGACCTTCCAACTCTATCTCACACTCCTCTACCACGTTAGAAATCCTGGTAGACTTACCAATAGCAGTTTCTACATCAAAGGGCTCAAAAATCTTTCTACTCTTAGCGGGCAACTTATCATAAAAAGCAGCAGAAATGAAACTCCTACTAGCACCGGAATTAAAAAGTACAGAGGCACAAGTTTGGTTCACTAGGAATGTACCTGACACAACGTCGGGGTCCACCCTAGCCTCCTCTACAGTCATATTAAACGCTCGGGCTTTGGCCTTCTGCCCCTCTTTCTCCTTCCCAGTCTATTTCCTCACCCTGGAGCTCTCAGCCCTCGACTTCTTGCAGTCTGTACTCATATGTCCAGTCTCACCACATTTAAAGCACCTCACCATGCAACAATCCCTTGCAATGTGACCCTCCTTCCCACATTTGAATCAGCGATTTGATCCCCATTTACATTCTCCGGCATGCTCCTTCCCATATTTCTTGCATGCCCTTTCTCCCCCCGTCAACGTTTCCCGGTCATCAACCCTCATCCTTTTACCGCCACCATAGATCCACCGTTGTTAAATCGCTTCCCATTCCCATTGTTCCACTTCTTCTTCGCCTTTACCACGGCCACCGCTTCTCGCTCATCATACAGCCTCCCCGCCAGATCAACCACCGACCTGAACGTACTTGGTTGGACGGTGATCAGATGTCTGCGAATATTCGTCGGCAGACCCTGAATATACCTCTTGATCTTTCATGACATGGGCGTCACCTGATTTGGCACCAGCCGTGTCATCTCGTTGAACTTCGTGGTATACTGTTGGTGTGTCATGGTTCCCGCTTCCAACTGCAGTAACTCTCTCTCAACCTTGTCAAGTTCCCTGTGAGGACAAAACTCCTCAAACACCAACTTCTTCAGCTCGGCCCACCTCATCATTCTAATCGCCATGCTACCCTCGGCATGGACAATGTTGTCCCAGCAGCATGTATCCACAAACGAGTGGGTAGCAAACTTTACCTTCTGATCCTCTCAGCACTCGCTAATATCAAGTACCGCCTCCATCTCTCTCACCCATCGTTGAGCAGCAACAGCACTGCCATTCCCATCAAACGCTGGGGGCCTGCATTTTTGGAATGCCCCATAGTTACAGCCCCATGCAGTTTCCTTTACAGCTTCTTCTTCCTCCTCATCATCACTGGAGACAACCGTCTCAGCCTCTGGTTGCTCCTTTCCACCTCTCTCGTCATTCCCTCTCTCGTCATTCCCTCTCTTAGAAGCCTTCTTCCTTTCCTCCTTCTCCTTCTTCCCATCCTCCCACATAGCTCTAATAACTTTGGTCAACACGGATGGCAGAATCGTCTGCATAACCTGGTGAACTTCCTCTACTACCACCTCTTTTACTGAGGCCCTCAAGTTAGCACTCTCATCACCACCTTCCTTATGATGAATCTCGGGCTCTTCAGGTGTCGTTTCGGCAGCTTTAGCCTTGTTCCTCATGACCTGTGGCCCAGCACCACGTCCACCATGTACTCCTCCTCATGAGGCCTTCGAAGATCTACCACCGGCCATCTCTAAATGCCATAAGATTTAAACACCAACATGATCATTCAAGGTAATAGCTCAGATTATGTCAAGTATAGTATGTTCCTAATTATAGTGGCCAGTTATGATTATCCACCTACTTTACTCTTCATTCCCTAAGCGTTTCCTATCCAGACTAAATCTGTATTCAAACCTACTTATGAGCACATAAATCACATAACATGCGCACATACTCTATTTCAATTATTGTATGTAAAACTTTTACATGCAGGCATGTAGCTACTAGGACTGGCATCCCTTTTCCTTTTCCTTCCCATTCTCAGTTTAGGTCTTAGGTTTTGAAAATATTTTACCCGATTCTCTTAAACTTTGGCTCTGATACCAGCTTGTAAGGCCCCGTTCCCGGGACGCTTAACGCTGGTCATTCATCGCATAAAACATTTAAATAAAACATTTGCAGCAGAATTTAAACTTTTCATCAATAATAAAAATCATGTTAAATAATCATATTGTTAAGTTTTCACCATAAAATTTGTATCAACACGATAGCATTCTTAAAACTATTGATGCCAGTATTCAAACATTTCCCAGTAGCTTATGCATCCACGCCCGCACCTCCTTTGCATCAGACTCTACCTGCTAACTATTATGCATACAAAAGTCAGCAACGCTGAGTGAGTTCTAGTTTTGTAAATAAAATACATTACTTTCATTCAAAACACACCATTTACATTCGTTCATGATCATTCATCATACGTACATCTTGATCATAATTATTTATTATCTTTCTCAAAGTACATCATCATTCATTCATTCGTTCATTCATTCATATGTTCATTCATTATCTTTCACTTCCATATAGACCAGCGTGATATGCTATACCCCCAACATTGTGCACGAAGCTGGTACTGGGCCAAGGTTTATAAATAAACCCCCAACATTGTGCACAAAGCTGACTCCAGTACCGGGGCAAGGGACAAAGGTCCCATACATGGTCAATCTCAAGGATTAGACCCCTTAGGCGCAACCTCAAGGGCTAGCTAAGCCGCACCTCAGTTGAGCTAACGACAACATGATCGTGCACCTCCAATAAATTGCTTGCAATACTTTCAATCATTCATTAGGATTCACTTCACATTAACGTTATCTTTCACTTCATTACATAATACTTTACATAGATTCATACATAGAGAGGCTAGCCTCATCATACAACACATGGTATGAAAAACATTAGCATACAAAGAAAAACACAGCAAACAACTAATAACAGGCAAGAGGGAGACCATATGCAACTGCAACTTTCACACACGAGATCCCCCTCCGGAGCCTGAGCCTTATATAGGCAAACTCAACACATTGTGTCGCCGTCTATCGTACGAGAACTTTCAATCATGCAAAAACATCCTTGTTACGTGAAAACTCCCAATCGCACGAGAACAGCCTGTCTTGTGAGAACTTCCCTATCGCACGTAAACTTCTTCTTTCACGCGAAGACATCCGAGTTCCAATTTCAAAGCTTATGATCAAACTACTCACTTGAGAACATACTAGTCACGCGAGAACTCTTTACTTTTCCCGCCTAGTCGCAACTTATCGCGTTTAAAGCAGATCTAACATGCAAACACCTAAAACGTCACCAAACATGCACAAACAAGCATTTTAAAACATTTAAGTATGCATAATAGCCCCAAAATATAAAACTTTCGTAAAAAGGGGTCTATAAACTCACCGTGTGAAGTTTTAGCATAAACTCGACATTCCCGAAGCTTGTACTGAATGAAAAATACATAACGGTTGGTTACATTCATCAATAATGTGAAGTCGCTGGATCAATAAATATCCGAGCGTGTTCTTGACGGAAGGTGATAAACCAAAAGACAAATAATAGTACGAACAATAATCGAATGATTTCATTGATAAAACCTAACGATTACAAACTCGTTACAACATAAGAATCAAGACTCTTGGCAAGGGGAGATCGAGCATGATCTCCCCTCTCATCCGGCAGCACCTAGGCCCCGGGCAAACTCCCTCTCAAAAACCTTAGGTTTCTACACACTGAAACTGGTATATATAGGCTTCGGCCCATATTAGATGCGACTGGGCCCATTCGTGTGATTGGACCATGCGTATGGTTCAATCGTACGACTGGACCATGCGTATGGTTCAATCGTACGACTGGACCATTCTTATGGTTCAGTCTTACGAATGCCCCAATCGCATCTATCAGTCGCACGACTGGTCCATTAGCATGGCTCAGTCGTACGACTGAGTCTTATTCGCATATGCTCCTGCGAATGACCCAGTTTCATGTGTTTACAAGGTGTATAACATTAAGCCTAGACTATTCGTCAAGCGACGGACACACTATATATGACAATATATGCTCCAACAAATTCCCCCTTGGACGTTGCTTGCGAATAGTAGATAACACCTCTTACAATCTTCAGTCAATCTTTGCTCTGGTCTCTAATAGAATCAAATGAACAACCATATTAGCCAATATTGTCGATCCGTTAGGTTGCTACAGAATCCCTGAAAATGAATTTAGGCACAATAGCTTTTGTTTACTTTGTGGAACACCATCATAGCAACAAGATTCCCCATATAACTGATTTTTCCAGATAATGACAAGTATAGTTTTCCATTGCTTCAATCTGCACACAGGTTAATCTGATTAACATTAACATCTGTAGAAATTCCCCCTCACATTCAGCATATCCTAATATATAAACATTGTGCTCTCCTGGCGTCTTGATACGGTGTATTGGGTAAAAGGTTGAAGGTTCCAATCCATAGCTGACAATATCAAACAGATCAGCATGCACGTAGATTCATCATCAGAAACCTGGTCACATCATCATCTTTCTGATTGCGTCTCAACTACGATAATCACGGATTCCCTCCATGAAGCAGAATCCTCTCTATGCGGAAATAAATATTACTTGGTTGGCCCATAAATAGTCAGATGCTCCTGACTATCCCACAAAATCAGCACCGACTGCTGACATCTTCTCTTCTCTCTTTCGTGTTCTAATAACATTCACCGATTTGGGAAGTCCAACGAATAATGGGGTATCCATCAACTTGTTTGACATAAGAAACTCAGGGTGAATGTGCTTTGCTCATCCTTAACTCTTGCATAGACTCTCCAGGAGAATCTTCACTATTGACCCGAAAATGAACCGAAAAAGACCCGCTAATTTCCCCAAAATATTTTATTTTACCAAACTTTTTCAGAAGGCTTCCCGACTGATAGAAATGGTTTAGGGAAAATTCGTGCAAGAAGCTGTTCCAGACTCCTTTTTTTTTGTCTGGAACACCTTTCATTCGTATGACATGGAGTACACTGATCACAGTCGTGTGAATGAATTATACGAATGATCTCTTCATGTGACTGAACATAAGACTGGACATAAAACTGGTCCAGTCGCACGACTCACATAAGACTGGTCCAGTCGCATGGTCCAGTCGCACGAATGGTCCAGTCGCATGGTCCAGTCACACGACTGGTCCAGTCGCATGGTCCAGTCGTACGAATGGTCCATTAGCATGGTCCAGTCGCACGAATAGTCCATTAGCATGGTCTAGTCGCACGACTGGTCCATTCGCATGGTCCAGTCGCATGAACGGGTCTGCACATAGATTTTCAGATCTGCAGCCACCAAGGCTGCCAAAAACCCTAATCCGATGAATTTTACATGATTCAAACCAAAATAGACATCATCAGATTCGCATGGGTGATCAGGACGTGGTTTCGAGTTCGATTTTAACATAGAAACAACACACGTATCAAGATCTGAGCAAAACACGAAGAACACGAAGTGGGTTTAACGTCAAAGAACCTTAAATAGATCCAGAGATCAAGAGCTCGAGTTGCTAAAATGATTGTTAGATCATTCCAGCAGTAACCGGCTCTAATACCAATTGTGTAGTCGCTGGATCGATAAACATCCGAGCGTGTTCTTGACGGAAGGTGATAAACCAAAAGACAAATAATAGTACGAACAATAATCGAATGATTTCATTGATAAAACCTAATGATTACAAGCTCGTTACAACATAAGAATCAAGACTCTTGGCAAGAGGAGATCGAGCATGATCTCCCCTCTCATCCGGCAGCACCTAGGCCCCGGGCAGACTCCCTCTCAAAAACCTTAGGTTTCTACACATTGAAACTAGTATATATAGGCTTCGGCCCATATTAGATGCGACTGGGCCCATTCATGTGATTGGACCATGCGAATGGTTTAATCGTACGACTGCACCATTCTTATGGTTCAGTCTTACGAATGCCCCAATCGCATCTCTCAGTCGCACGACTGGTCCATTAGCATGGCTCAGTCATACGACTGAGTCTCATTCGCATATGCTTCTACGAATGACCCAGTTTCATGTGTTTACAAGGTGTATAACATTAAGCCTAGACTATTCATCAAGCAACGGACACACTATATATGACAATATATGCTCTAACAAATAATCATTTATTTATACTAAATACAAGTTACTACACGAGCTTACATACTTTAACACTTAGAATTTGCACTTTCTCTCCCTAAACAACAGCTTTCTCTCTCTAGCAGCAGCACTTTTTACGTAAGTGAGTGCCAGACATGAGGGTTCGCAGCTGTTTACACCCCAGCTAACGTTTCGCAATCTTCTCGCGCGAAAACATCCTTTTGCGCGAGAATACCCTTTTCGTGCGAGAACCGCCTGTTCACGCGAAACTTATTCTGCCTTTCCTTTCTTTAAATTTTCAAGCATTACATATGCAGTCATCTTTTTCATTGTATGGCAATGAGATAAACAATTTCTTGTTCATAGGAAATGTTCTCCAACTTAATGCCGGCACTCTTCATCTTCTGACTAGTTTCACAAGCCTGCTAGTTTATGCTTTGAGTTTCTCCAATAACATGATCCAACATATTGAATTCTCGATTCAAAATATCATTTTTGCTTTCTTTCATATCCTTGTTTTTTAGTAGTTGACTTTCCAACGCATCCCATAAAACCTTTGCCCTTCTAAAACTTCTAAAGCTATGAGAAATCCTTGCTAAAACAGCCATTATGATAGTATTATTGGCTTTATCACCAGGTTCAAACTTCTTTATATCTTTATCATCCCACAAATGTTTTGATTTCTTAACCCTCTCCCCTTTGTCATTCTTGTACATTGGCACATAGGGACCAAACATGATTGATCTCCACATACAATATCAAGTGAAATCTAGAATCCAAATCAAGCGAAAACATTTAATCAGAGGTGAGAACTCAAGGCATGCGAAAACTTTAGGAAGTTTTTCATATCATCAAACATGTACAACTTGTTTTCATTTTATATTTTAGAAGGTGTGTCCTTATTTGTATAGGTCTTCAGGAGGTGAGAGTAGATAGGCCTGCTCGTGGGGAGCTAATAAACATTTGATTGAGTATTTTATAGTTTGTTACATCACACGCGAAGATATCTGTCTTTTTATCTATCAAGTTCAATATTGTACGGTTGAAGATCGATTTTGACCTTACAAAGGGTATTTGAGCAAGGTATTACTCTTGATACATGGATTTCATTCTGGGATCATCCATTCTAAGATGTTAAACAAGAGAAGATTAAAGGCTAGAAGGTTTAGGTCGAGTTGGTTCAGTTTAGCAGTAAGAAAAGGTGAAACCGAGGGTGAAATCAATGGTGAAACAGGGGTAATCGGCTTTTTGGCTTGTTAAATTGATGATTTGTATCTTTTCACTCAATATTTTCTTATATGAATGGCTGAAAATAAAGAATTGAGATCGCAACAATTAATCTAAATCGAAAAGTCGAATTGAATGAAGTTTTCGCCAAAGTAACCGCTTTTTGCGAAAAAATTAGTAGTTTTCGCAATTAAAACAATCGTTTGCGAAAACATCCTATCTTAAAACTTCATACCAAGCAAAACTTATTCATCTAAGCAAGAACAACTTTGACTGATTTCTCAAGTTTTGCAAAATTATGCAATATGCAAGAAATTTAACCAGATGCAAAATTTTGTTAGTTTGTGAAGCTTGAACAAGTGTTTCTGCTTAGATTTGAAGGTTGCTAGATGATTTGAAGAATGGTAATTAAACAGGGATCTTTGCCATGTTTGATCAAGTTTATCATCAGATTGAAGGTTTGGGGTTTTTCAAGAATCAGAAATGTAAGTTGGATCTTTCTATCATATGCCTAATACAACTTAAGTGATTACAATAAAACTGGTTAGTCTTGACGCAAACGTGATATCCTTTCAAGTTATTTAATAGGAGGTTATTGTTGAGGATGAAAATTAAAGTGAAAAATATCCGGGAATCTAATAATTCATGAAGATGTATGACTGCATTTAAACTCAGCTTGATGTCGTAATCCATTGGAGAAATTGTAAGGCTCTAGATTGTATGGATTACAATATCAAGTGAATAGCAAAAATTAAAAGAATGCAAAAACATCTATAATGACACGGGAATTTAAAAGCACGTGAAAACTTGAAGAAAACGAGAACTTCAAGACCTTGCAAAAACTTTAAGGAAGTTTTTGCTTGATGTCCATTATGTATAAATAGTTTATTTAGCTTTGTAATTAAGTGTGTGAAGTCAGCTAAAAGAGTGTTTGTTCAAAGAGTGCATTCCTTGGTGAGAGCACGGATAATCCTTCTGTATTGTAATCATTCGACTTGATTAATAATACAATTAAGTTATTACTTGTTGATGAACAAACACACACGTCTATTTAAATTTACGTTTATTAAAAGTAATTTGAGATCTACGATTGTTCTTGACCTTACAAAAGAAAGTATGAAAGTTTTATAGTTTTATAGTCAATATACAAAAAGTAAAAAGTAACAACTATTTTATTTATTTAAGTTGATAGTATAGTATAATATCATTTACCAAAATCTTTCTAATTGTTTTTTTCAAATATTTTATATAATTGGGTAATTAAAAGGTGGTGTTTTCGTTAAAAAAATAAACCTATCAAAAAGTATCCATATTTTTAATATCAATTCATTTTCAATATTTCACCCTTTAAATTGTCCCAGCCATCAATCCACCTAATTTCTCCTCTTCCAAAAAAAATATCTCCACAAAAATCACAGTTCTCTCTCTCTCTCTACATATTCAAGAAAAAACTACAGAAACATGAAGTTGAGGAACACACAATACAACCCTCTTATATTCCACCACTTCTAACTTCATACTTCCACTCAAATCAGACCAAAATCAAGCCACTTTGTCTTGTGTTACACACCCATGTCGCTAGAGGATTCACTAAGATCTCTATCACTAGACTATCTAAACCTACTGATCAACGGTCAAGCCTTCAGTGATGTAACCTTCAGTGTTGAGGGCCGAATCGTTCACGCCCACCGCTGCATCCTTGCAGCCCGGAGTCTGTTCTTTCGGAGGTTCTTTTGCTCCGGAGGAACAGACTCCCCTACCGGGTTCGGGTCCGATCCATTAGGGTCGCGGATGGGACCCGCGTCCCCGAGGAACTCAGCGAGTTCACAGATGGTTATACCAGTGAATTCTGTAGGGTACGAGGTGTTCTTGCTGATGCTGCAGTTCTTGTACAGTGGGCAGGTCTCTATTGTACCTCAGAAACATGAGCCCAGACCTAATTGTGGGGAGAGAGGGTGTTGGCATACACATTGCACCTCCGCCGTTGATCTTGCTCTTGATACTCTATCAGCCGCTAGATCATTTGGTGTTGAGCAACTTGTTATACTCACTCAGGTCTCCTCTCTCTCTTCTCTCTCACTCTAAACGCATATCAACTGTTTTTCAATGGGATTTTGTAGTTTAATGAAGAAATTAACACAAAGAAACCAAAAAGACAAGCAAGATCTTTGTGGGTTCTTTGTAAATTTTGTAGTAGTTAAATCTTTTTATAAAAAATTCAAATCTTTTGTTGTGTCCTTTATTGTTTTTGGTTTTCTGCAGTGTTTGGTCCAAGTAGGCACCTGAAAATAGTTCTTTTTTCCATATAGAAAGCTTCAACAGATGATGAATTAAAACAATCTTTCTTGAAAATGGACAGAATATTACCAAAAATGTGGTTTTGAAAGTGAAGTGTTAAATGGGTTATCTTGATTTCATGAACATTGTTCATTTCTTGAATTGGGTTGCTCTATCTTTATGTTCCACACTACCAGCTTTCTAAATTTAGATCTATTTTTTATCATTCTCTAGTCTTGTCTTCAACAGTTATTACACCCATCATTAACCCTCTACTTTCCTCATTTGTGGCTTTGTTTAATTATAGAGATACAGTTCCATTAATAATGCACAAAAGGAAATATTTTATTACCATACATCATCTACACAGATATAATATATACCAAATCTTTATATATGATTATTAAAATACAATCTTTTTTATAAAGTATGCACGATTATTATAATCTTGATATGATCTTTTTAAAAACTTTGATTTGTAGAAGCAATTAGCAATCATGGTAGAGAAAGCTTCAATTGAGGATGTGATGAAGGTTCTTTTAGCTTCAAGAAAACAAGACATGCATCAACTATGGACAACTTGTTCTCACTTGGTGGCAAAGTCTGGTCTCCCACCTGAAGTTTTAGCCAAACATCTTCCTATCGACATCGTGGCGAAAATCGATGAACTCCGGCTCAAATCCTCTCTCGCTCGCCGCCCTATCATGCCGCACCACCACCCGCACCAGCACCACGACCTCTCAGTTGCCGCTGACCTCGAAGACCAAAAGATTCGACGAATGAGACGAGCACTTGACTCATCTGATGTTGAGCTTGTTAAGCTCATGGTCATGGGTGAAGGTCTCAATCTTGATGAAGCATTAGCTTTACATTATGCAGTTGAGAACTGCAGCCGCGAGGTGGTGAAAGCATTGCTTGAATTAGGTGCTGCTGATGTTAATTATCCTGCAGGACCTGTGGGGAAAACACCACTTCACATAGCATCAGAAATGGTGTCACCGGACATGGTTGCAGTGTTACTGGACCATCACGCAGACCCTAATGTTCGAACCATTGAAGGGATCACACCACATGACATCCTTCGAACCCTAACCTCAGACTTCTTGTTCAAGGGTGCGGTCCCGGGGCTAGCCCATATCGAACCCAACAAGCTCAGGCTGTGCCTTGAGCTCGTGCAGTCAGCTGCCTTAGTGATCTCAAGGGAAGAAGGTAACGCCGCAGCGAATGCAGCATCGAATTCGACGCAAAATTTTCCCCAAATGAACGATGATCATACTCACAGCAGCAGTTCAAACAGCAGTGGGAATGTTGGTAACTTGAATCTTGATACAAGATTGGTTTATCTGAATCTTGGAGCTGCACAAATCGGGTGCAACAAGATGGATGTAAGTGGAGGAAGAGAAGATCATCATCCTCAACATCATCATCATGATCATCATCGACATGGATCTTCACAAGGTGGTTGTGACACATCAATGTACCACCATCATCATCATGAGTATTAGGTCAACTATCTTTATATATTTATGCTCTCTCGATCTTTCTTCCTTTATGATCTAGAATTTAACTATTTATATTCACCCATGAAGTGGGACTGATGAAGCACAAATATATCAACCAAAAGATCACATTCATGGGTACGTTATTGATATGATCTTTCCTCTATAATTGGTCACCTTTTTCATCATACTTTTGTGTTAATTAATGATTTATACCATAGTTCTTAATTATTTTAAATTGTTTATTTTAACTATTTATAAGTAAACTAACTATATATTATTGTAAAACAAGTAATTAGACAAATAGATTGTTTTAGTAACCAAATTAAAGCAATCGTTTTTGGACATTTGAGAAAGTTGTATAAAGATTTAAACTTCACAACTTATTCAATTATTATTGCTTATAGAATAATAAAAACCTTTATCTATTAGTACGCATCTATTTATAGAAGTATAACTAGGATGATTAAATTGAAAACCTAATCAAATCATATCTTATTATAATAAACGCCAACTAAATATATAATAGTTGGTAATATTGTTGAGGAAAAAACAAACCGATGGATGGTGGTTGTTCTTGATTATTGGTTTTTTGATGATAATTGGCAGTGGTGAGACCATTGAAGGTGGGTTTTTTTTAAAGATCACTCATGAGATGGATGGGACATGAAGAATCTTGAAATCAAAGTTTTTGCCCTCTTCTTTTGTGTATCAATCTTTCTAAAAAACAATCGGTCAACTCTTATAATATATTTTTGTTTTGTTCTTGGAATTTAATAGTGATCGTATTTAAAACTTTTTGGCCAATTATTATTTTCTTGCTCCTCAACCAGAAGCATCGTCTACTTTACCTGATATAAATATTATTAGACTATATACTTAATTTATGAAAGATAGGTCCCAGCTACTTGTAGGTTTTAATATAATATGTTGATCCCAACCTATAAAACTTGCATTTTTGTGCTCCATTTAATGGTTGATTTTTAAGAGGCGTATAAACTTTTTTATTTTTTTCTTTTAACATTCTAACACCTACAATTTTTTTAAAATTTGAATCATCATCATTTTTGCATCTTCCATGACGACTAGAATCTATAAACTTTTTGTTATATTATACATCGTTTACTATCAATATGTCCTCTTATGATGTAAACTAGTATACCTTTTTATTAATTATAAACATTTGATCAAATAATACATCACTTACTAGCAATATGTTTCCTTGTGATGTATACCAGTATAACTTTTTATTAATTATATATACTTTGACTTAGTGGCTAATCCAAATTTAATTTCCTGCTAAGTTTGCAGCCTTGTGGTTTTATTGAAATTGATTTCACTGTTAAAAGAATATACTTTGACTATATAATAATTATACTTTGATAGAGAAAAATGTTCAGATACTTCATAAAGCCAAGTATTTGAAAATGAAATAAACTATAATGTTTAATTCCCAATCGAATGCAAATGGTTATATATATAATTCACATTTTGATGAAAGTTAAATATAATATTTAATAAATATACAACTTCAAAAATGTATCAAAATATATGAACTTATCAGCTTTAACATGTTATAATAAAGCAAATTCACTGATGTTTTGGCCTGAGTGAGAAATAAAATGAATGAATATTTGATCCACCCACACACTTAACAAAATTGTTAATTATACTACCCATTAATAACTTTAAAAGTTTTAAAATAATAAGTGGCCATATAATTACATTCACTAAATTGATTTTTAATATAAGAAATACTATACATTTTTATGACAAATTAAGGCATGTAATCTCTCATTTAAATGGGATTATTATAATATTCAGGTATATATTAGATAAGGAAATTGAAGTTTGTGCTATACCTATTTTAATATGGTTTTAGCTTTATTATAACAAGAGATAAAGTAGGAAATCATAAAATAAAATATTTATAGAAAAAAAGGACAAGAAAAGGGGTAAATAGCCAAATGGATAGATTGATTGGTTGTCTTGCATGAATGCAACAAGTGAGTGTGACAACACAGCAGAGTTAATATTTAATTTGTGTGATATCTAATTTCTGGATTCCCTCCATGTAATCTTGTCTCATGTCTCTTCCTGTGTTTCCTTTATTGCAGTACTACTTAACTCCACCTTTCATAAAGCTTAATCACTTGTTAATCTGTAAAGCCATATCCCAGTATTTCACTATGGTTTATATAAAATATTTAATTATATGCTAATTAATTTAGATAACATTTTGGGACAAAAAGAGGAATAATTATTATACTGAAGAGGTTGTATGTTGGAATGTTTACTTTACAATTGTTTCTAAAGTTCAATCAGCATCAAAACAGATATTGGGCTTTGTATATCTGGCTAACAAATACCTAAAGTGGGTTTTTTTTTGTTAGTTTTTCATTATGTGGATAGAATGCATAAGCTTTTAAGGGTTGGATTAAAAATGCACTCTTTCATATTTACTTTGTCATGTTCACTCTCCTTCACTTGTATAAATAATATTCTTCCCTTTTCACAAGAATAAATAGAAAAATATTCCATTGATATAATGTTTTCAGAGAGAGAGCAACAAAAATTTATTGTACTCTTAGCCAACACCGTTCTTTATTTCTTAAAACAAGTCATATCAATTAAAAGATTTGTTAAGTCATACATGAATTTAAACACTAATTTAATTGACATGAAATTGAATAAGTATTTTACCATAGATTAATATTTTAAACTTTGTATTTATGTTTACAAAAGTCAAGTTAAATACATAATAAAGAAAACAAGGTTCAAGAAAATAATAATTTATGCCAGATATGAGTTATAATTCATGTAAGGTTTGCATAATCCAAATAAAACAGTGGTTTTATAGTCCTTGTCGATAAACTTAAACCCTAACGACAACACATGTAACCTATGTAAACTAAATAAGACATGTACACACTAATCTAGGTTAAATGGGTTAGCCAAGTGGATGAGAGATCGTAAACGAATCATCAACATAATGGGGTTGAGTATACGGTTTTATAATTTTTTTTATTTTTTGTTCTAATTCAACCGAGATGACCAAACGCAAAGAGATTAGCCATGTAAATCCAAACTAATCAACTTTATTTATGTTGTTGTGATATCAAAACATACAAAGGAAAAACTCTCCAATACTTCACTCATTAAACAGGAGCTGCTATATATAGCAAAGACCCCACGTACAAAATAACTGGAAAAATAAACCTCCTAAACAACTTTAGCATAAAAGTAGCAACGACTCCACTACTCCACTAGACTAAGTACATCCCTAAAGACTAGGACATACACGACTTATTCAAAACAATAAAGATAAGGGTAAACCCGCCAACTCTTTGAATTATATTTTAACACCCCCTCTTAATTCAAAGAGCTGTTACTCCTAGCTTTCCTCGGAGATAGACAAACTGATCACCTCCCAAAGCCTTTGTTAAGATGTCAGCAACTTGTTCTTGAGATGAACAAGTCTTCAGTTCAATCTGTCTTCCTTCAACCAATGCACGAATAAAATGAAACTTTGTGTCGATATGCTTACTCCTTCCATGATAAGCCTGATTCTTTGAAAGAAACACAGCAGAAGTATTATCACAAAAGATCTGAGTTGCCCCCTCTTGCACATAACCCAGGTCGTTCAAAATTTTCCTCAGCCACGTTGCTTGACATGCAGCGGCTGTTGCAGCAACGTACTCCGCTTCCGTGGTGGACAAGGCTATGATCTCTTGCTTCTTAGAACTCCATGTGATAGCTGCTGTACCGATAGAGAATACACTAGCTGATGTGCTTTTTCTGTCATCAATCGAACTTGCCCAGTCACTATCGGTAAAACCATGCAATATCACCTTTTCTGTCTTACCATACCACAACCCCATATTCAGCGACCCTGCTATATATTTCAAGATGCGTTTGGCTGCTCCCATATGAAACACCGAAGGCTTATGCATGTATCGTGAGACCACCCCTACAGCAAAAGCAATATCGGGACGAGAATGGGTTAGATAAATCAAACCTCCAACTAAGCTTCTGAACATGTACTCGTCCGCATCATCACCACCATCTTCAGCCTGTAATTTGTCATTTGTATTCATCGGGGTAGGTACGGTTTTGCACTGTTCCATACCGAATCTTTTAAGCAAATCTCGAGCATACTTCTGCTGTGACAAGAACGTACCATCCTGCTGTTGTTTTACCTCCAAACCGAGAAAATAGTTCAGCACTCCAATATCAGTCATCTCGAACTCACTAATCATCTTTTGTTTGAACTCAGCCAAAAGTTTCTTTGAAGGGCTTGTATACACGATATCATCTACGTACAAACATACGATAATAATCTCACCAGCACCAGTCGTTTTTGCATACAAAGTCGGCTCACTTTGACTCCGTTTGTACCCATGTTGCACAAGGTACCCATCGATCCTGCTATACCAAGCCCGGGGGGCCTGTTTTAACCCGTATAAGGCTTTGTGAAGCTTGAAAACCAGCTGCTCGTGACCTTCCTTCTCAAAACCGGGAGGTTGTGTAACATACACCTCCTCATTGAGCACTCCATTCAGAAACGCAGACTTCACATCAAACTGGTATGCGACCCATCCCTGTTGTGCAGCAAGAGCAAGAACAACTCGTATTGTTTCGAACCGAGCCACAGGAGAAAAAGTTTCTTCATAGTCTATACCACTTTGTTGAGAGTACCCTTTAGCCACAAGTCTAGCCTTATGCCTTTGCACACTGCCATCTGCATGTAATTTTAGCTTAAATACCCATTTAAGCCCAATAGCTTTCTTACCTGGTGGAAGCTCCATAAGAGACCAAGTTTTGTGATTTTCTAGTGCACTGATTTCTTCCTCCATAGCTCTTTTCCATTCGGGTTTAATAAGAGCTTCATGATGAGTTGTTGGTTCAACAATAGATAAGCCATTTGACAGGCTCCATAATCGAGGTTAGTGGGAACAATAGGGGTATTATTATAAATTTGATTTATGTCACCTCTTTTGTGAGCAGAATCACCTCCACTTGTATTTGTCTCATTTGACCTAGACCCATAGGATGACTCATGGAGTGAGCTTTCCCCATGTGCATTTGACAGAGAGGTCCCACTAGAATTACTACTTGGAGAAAGCATAGTACCTCCATCATAACTTGGCCCATCATGACTGGACTGACTATTTGAAGTTTCAAGAACCTCACTTGTCCCATCGACTTTATCATCTTGGAATATGAGACTCCTTACATAAATTGCATCGTCTTCTTTATAACCAGCTTGTGTTTCATCACTCCATATTCCTGTTCACAAAAAACTACGTCTCTACTTGTTATAATTTCTTTCTTCAATGGTTCAAACAATCTATAAGCCTTGGAGTTGGGTGAGTACCCAACAAATATGCATTTCCGAGACTTTGCATCTAATTTCTTTCGTACTTGCGATGGCACAAGTGCATAGGCAACACAACCAAAGATTTTTAAATGACTTACAGAAGGCTTATTACCGTACCACATCTCGAACGGTGTTTTCCCGGGAATCGCTGTCGTGGGTGCAAGTGAAAGAAGGTACACAGCTGTCGACACCGCTTCACCCCAAAATTGATTCGACAATTTCTTTGACTGGAGCATGCATCTTGCCATCTCAACCACAGTTCGATTTTTTCTTTCTGCGATTCCGTTTTGCTCCGGCGTGTAAGGTGCTGTTAAATCACGATGTATTCCATTTTCTGCACAAAAATCGTTAAACAACTTCCCAACGAACTCCCCTCCTCTGTCCGTTCGAAGTGTTTTGATCAAACACCCACTTTCCTTCTCAACCTTAGTCTTAAACTTTTAAACATTTCAAAGCTTTCTGATTTCTTGGTTAAAAAATAAACCCAACTCATTCGTGTAAAGTCATCCGTGAACAACAGAAAATAAGAGTTACCTCCCATAGATCGAGTCTGCATTGGGCCTACAAGATCGGCATGAACAAGCTCAAGAGGTGTATGTGTACGCCATGTTCTGGTAGGAAAGGAACGTCTAGTTTGCTTCCCATAGATACACCCTTCACATTGATCAATACTTCCAATGGGTGGAAGTCCATTTACCATCTCATCCTTGCTTAACTGTTGAAGAGCTTGTTCATGCAAGTGCCCCAGTCGGCTATGCCAAATGGATGAGTCGCTCTCAGCAACCACCAATGCAGTGTCAACGTTTCTATCAATATCAAATGGAAAAGTGTTATTTGCTGCCATAGGGACCATGCACACCACCTTTCCACTTGCTTTATGGGTGATAATACATGTTTCATCATCAAACAGTACTTTATGCCCATTCTTCATCAATTGACCTACACTCAATAGGTTATATCCCAACTCAGGAGCATACTGCACATCATGCAGTACCTTAGACTGCCCATTCCCCATCAGAATTTTTACTACACCCTTACCTTCAACTTTAATTCCTTTACCATTTCCCATCTTTACATCGATCTTTTTACCATCTTCAAACTGTTTAAAGATTGTTTTATGCCCAGTCATGTGGTTTGAGCAACCACTATCAATAAACCAAACTCCCGCATGACTTTCTTCTCTATTCAGTGCCATAAAGAGCCTGCATTCATCATCCTCGTCATCTTGATCAACCACTGCGTTAGCTTGGGGTTCGAACACACACTCTGATCTTACGTGACCAAATCGGTTGCAGTTATAACACTGCACAGCACTTTTCCCACGGCCACCAGATCTTCCGCGGCCTCTACCACGATTACCACGACCAAACCCCCGGCCTCTTCCTCTTCCAAACGTGCTATCTCCTACTTTGGCTTGAAACGCACGTTCTTCTTCTACATGCTGCACACTCCGGTTCACTCTTCCTTCATGCGACTGCAATGAACCCATCAATTGATCAAAGGTGAGTGTAGTTAAATCCTTGGACTCCTCTATGGCAGTCACAACATGATCCCATTTAATGGGTAGACTTCGTAACACTTTCTCAATTACTTGTTGATCGGACACCTTATCCCCGTAGGATCTCTTCTGGTTCACGATCTGCATCACTTTTGACAGAAAATCAGCAATTTGTTCATCTTCCTTCATTTGGAGAGTCTCGAACTCACGTCGCAGACCCTGTAGCTTCACCGTCTTCACTTTGGAATCACCCTGGTATTCCGTCTGTAGCACGTTCCATGCATTTTAGCCGTTGTTGCAGCAGCGATGCGAGAAAATATGGTATCGTGAACTGCCTGTTGGATTAAGGCAAGTGCACGAGCATCCTTCTTCTGGTTCTCTCGCAATCGTGCAGCATCTGCGTCGTCTTCTGAAAATCCACTGGAAACCATATCCCAGAGATCTTGTGAACGCAACACCGTCTTGACCCGAATACTCCAGAACTCGTACCCTTCTCCTTTGAACACCGGAAGAAGAGGAAGACTCGGATTGTTGCTTGTTCCTGCCATTGCTCTCCTTTTTGTTCACTCGTTTTTTTCTGGACCTCACACAGAACTCACTGGCTCTGATACCACTATGTTGTTGTGATATCAAAACATACAAAGGAAAAACTCTCCAATACTTCATTCATTAAACAGGAGCTGCTATATATAGCAAAGACCCCACGTACAAAATAACTGGAAAAATAAACCTCCTAAACAACTTTAGCATAAAAGTAGCAACGACTCCACTACTCCACTAGACTAAGTACATCCCTAAAGACTAGGACATACACGACTTATTCAAAACAATAAAGATAAGGGTAAACCCGCCAACTCTTTGAATTATATTTTAACAATTTAACCAGTTAGAGTGTTTACATGTCTACGATCTAAAATTTTTTAGCCCCAAATTTATTTATTACAAAAATTGTTTATAACTTCAAAGAACTTACTTTATGAAAATTGTTTTCCTAACAAACTTTACTATTGGTGTTTGTGCTCTTATGAAAACAATACTATGCAAAACAAATATCATTGTTGGTGTAAACACTAATTCTTTATGTTTTTCCTCACTCTTTCAATTCCCATGAGACTCTTCTGTCAGGATCTTCCAAGGTTTTATCAACAATGGCACAGTAAGATACCACATCCACTGCATATGTTACAAGTTACTGATGCAACAATCCAGTGGGAAGGTTTGATTGATAATCATACTGGGCTTCTAAGTGTTCACTTTCAGATGAATGCTCCCTATGTAAGGAGGGTTAACTTAGTTTAAGGTTTGTACGTACGTAGCCTGTTGATGAAAAGCTTGTCGTGTCTCATTGTCTTTAACTGAGTTAACTCGGCTATTTATAACAGCTTTCTGCAGTAAAGTAAGTGCTTTCACTTCTACCTGTTTCCTTTGACTCTTTTGCAGTTGAATTAATGAAATAGTTTTAAATTGTTTAGTAGATTTTTACAACATTGAGTGTAAATAAATGGATGGTTTTGAATCATTTGTAACTCTTCATGCATTATTAATGAAAGTTCACCACAAGCTATCAAAGAAACAAGCTAGGCTTGAGTTGATCTATATACACATATTTAATTCATAGTGTATTACTTTGTTAGTTGATCGAGAAGGAGACATGTACACTTGGTCTTAACCTAAACAAACGTACCTCTTAAGATGTCACCATAGCAACACTTTGTTTTAACCTAATTACCAGAACATGTATTACATTGTCTTTATATCAAAATAAAAACTGTGTCACAGTCTATGAAATGAGTAAATAAGAGCGTACTTTATGTCACATTTATGAAAACTTCAAGTAGGCTAACTTTATATTTGTTAATGTAAGAACTAATACAAAAGTTAATACACTTCAAAACGTATAAAAGAATAGTGATTGATGCTTCAGTTTCCACTAGTTACTCTAGGTTCGTTTAAAACTTTATAACTAAATACTTCTGAAATCATAATTATTAATCTTTTGTCAAACATATGAGGATTTTATAAAAGAATACGAAAAAAAGAGATTGAACCGAGTAGAACTACAGAACTTGTATGTCACAGCACCATCTTTTCTTCTTTTGCCATCTGGTTGTTATTTCATTCTTTCAACATCAAGATTTCTTTATAGTTTGCAGTTTTTTGCTTTTATGATGATATGTAACTTTCATTGTGAAATTTCAGTCAGTTAGTCAGAGTGATTGTACAATAGACCCATCTCAACACACGCACGCACAGATGTGACTCAAGATTAATGAAAGACAGCCACAATAAAAAGTGTTTGTTTGTGTGGTTTGAGTTATTAATGCTGTGCAGACCTTGACCTGAGATGACCATGAATTGTTATTACATCAATGACATATCTAATTCTGATTTTTATCCTCTCAAAAATGTTCTAACTTTATACGTTATTCAGAAATTTTACTTTTTCAATGTTAAATTTCTTTATCAATAATACTAATTTAAGTAGTGCGGAAATTATCTTCCGGTTAAAGCCTGAACCAATTGTTATTTCGGAAATGTGTGTAGTAAAAGAAATATAAAAGGGTTTCTTTATGATGTGACATCTTGCCTTATGTTATTTCATCAAAAAAATCTATAATTACCATAAGAATATTAGGGGGCGTTTAGTTCGCGAAATTTGTTGAAATTAAAATCGAAATTTGAATTGTAATTCAAAAGAATTGTATTTGTAATTCAATATTTTTTAAAGGATTTGGAATTCAAAGGAATTGAAATCTATAAAGGGAATTTAAATTCCAAATGCATTTTTAGTGACAAAACATTTATAAAGTAATTTGAATTAATCACCCGTTGCAAACCGCCACCACGTCAATGACCACCGATCATCGCCACTACATACCACCGACTGCGCCGCCGTCACCGTCGACAATCGACCGCGACCACCAACCGCGCCCGTTGACGAAAACGACCGTCGCCGCCGTCATCGCCGCCAATCGACACCACCGACCGATAACGTCCGTCGTCGAGACACGGTTCAGCAACGACGGTCGGTGACAGTCAACGGTTAGGGGTGGCGGTGGTCGGCGTCGGGGTTGCACGGAGTCGGTGGCGGTTGGTGGGTAGCGGCGGCAGCGATCGAGGGAGACGGTCTATCGGCGACGGGCGAGAGTCGGCGGTCGGGGCGGCGGCGGCCGGGGTCGGCAGTCGGCGGACGACGGCGGCCGGGGTCGGCAGTCGGCGGACGACGGCGGTCAGTGATCGGGGGCGGGGGTGGGCAGGGTCAGCGGCGGCAGCGGCGTCGGCGGTCGGGGGCGGCGGTTGGCGATCGGGGGCAGCGACGGTTAGGGTTGGCGGGGGGCGTCGACGGTCGGTGGTCGAGGTCGTCGGTAGTATCGGTCGGCGGTGAGCGGGGTGGTAGGTGGTGGTTGGTGGTGGAGGCAAGAGTCGGTGGAATTTGAAATCCTTCAATATTTGGAAGGATTTTGAAATCCTTTATTTGAAGGAATTTGAGGGAATTAATTCCAATTCCAATTTCAATTTCTTTCTCGACCAAACACGTTAAGAATGAAATTCAAATTCCAATTCCAACGAATTCCTACCAACCAAACGCAATGACCAATGGAATTCAGATTCTAATTCCATTGAATTCCATTCAATTTCTGCATACCAAACGCCCCCTTAGAGTAGAAAACCAATATTCTAACATAACTATGAAAAGAATCAAGATATTAATCTAAACTTATATAATATGTGTTTGGATTATAATTTTCTAAATCCATATGATTCAAAGTTTTAGTAGTATTTCATATGTGAAATGATGGGTCAAATAGGTATACTAAATGGATCATTTGGTAGTTATTTTACCTGTTAAAATGACGTCAGATAACAATCTATAAGACTAGATGTTGGGGGGACGTTAAGGTGATGCGCTGCCCATGTGGCCAGACACTTGGTCGTGAACACCGCAACACGGGGGCCCGATCAGGGGCACTATGGGGTGGGCATGAGGGAGGTCACGGAGCAAACTAGTCGTTGGGAGTTTGGGAAATTAAATATAGAGCCATTGGCTTATTAAAAATTATTCAAAAATTACTTTTTCCCTATATAGATACTACTTCATTTTTATTAAAATAAATAAATAAATAAATAAATAAATCATAACATTCATATCTACTCTCTTCTTCATCTCCATGTTTTATAAAAAAAATCATCTTACTACAAAATGTCAGATAATTAGGATGGTTCGTTTCAACAAAATTTTAATCTTATGAACGGCGATTCATTTACGAACTTTACGTTTAGTCCATTTGATTATGCAAATGAGTTTGTTCCGAAGTCACAACCAAGTCATAACCAACTAGTTGAAGATGTTCCGACTATTCAACAAAAAAGGCGTTTGCATCACAAGAGTTAGGGATGGCCAAGCCAAGCGGAATACTCAGGACCTAGAAAAAGATAAAATACTCATACTCCTTGGTCGAAAGATGAGAAAATAGCTTTGTTTCATGCTTGGATTAATATATTCGAAGATCTTTAAGCCGGTATTTTGTTAATTAATGCAGGATCGATTATGGGTCACTCAACAGATGGTTTTTCTCTCAAACTCACCTTGAACAACACTCAGCAAGTAGTCTATAAAGAGTTGATCACAATATAACAAGTAACAAGTAGTAGGAAAATAAACACAGGAAGTAAATTTTTAAGGTACTTTTATATATTGCTTCTCAACTCAAAGGATTACAAGACTCTTGGACTCAAATCACTTATCTAAAGAGTTACAAGGAGAAGATATATATAATACTACCTACAGCCGGATATACTTTGATACCAGCTGGACACCTCTAACCTAACATCTATACTACAAGATCTAGGTGAAGTCTTTCAGACATTTTGCCTGAGAGTTGGTAGTCAGGACATGTCCCTGACTTACCTTTTGTCACCAACTAAAGTTGGTAACATGTACTATCATAAAAAGGTGAACAGTAGAATAAAGTATGGTCAACAACATGGCTCTTTAGGAAGATGCCATGCTATATCAGAGGACTGTAGCAGACTGTCAAGGACCATACTTTTATCTGCTGGACATAGCAATGTCTTCCGAAGGATAAAGTGCTTCGGAAGAATAACTTCTTCCGAAGCCACTTATACTTCGGAAGACTGCTTCTTCCGAGGCTTGGAGTCTTCTTTGTCTTCGAAGCAGACTTTGTCTTTAGCTCTTTTATCAGACTTTGTCTTTGGAAGCTGAGACTTTGTCTTCGGAAGCTGAGACTGTCTTCAGCTCTTTCATCAGACTTTGTCTTCGGCAGCTCAGACTTTGTCTTCGGAAGCTTTCAGACTTTGTCTTCGGAAGCTTTCAGACTTTGTCTTCGGAAGATAATCTTTAGCTGCTGTTCTTCAGACTCTCAGAAGATCTCTTGCTTGGCTTCGGAAGCCCTTCAATGTAGCACCAAAAATGACTATGAAGTGGTTTTGGTTGCACCAGCCTCATCATTATCCAACAAACTCCCCCTAGGCTGATGCTACCAAAACTTCACTTCCCTCTTCTTCTCAAAGCTCTCAGCACCATTGACAGTAAGTGTTTATCAGTGTCTTTATTCTTTCCTGATGTGGTGCTGAGAATCTTGTACAAATCCTTGGTAGACAAAACCTCTACTCTGTCACCTTGGATTATATGTACCCTTTATTGTGGCCCTCTGAAAAGAGTTAGTTGATGGGAACTATAGTCATATTCCCATCTAACTATTGGTTCCAATTCAGGACCTTCCACCATCTGTAGAAAGGCTGTGCCTTTGGTGGTTGGTCTTTCCTTGTCTTCCGCTCTTTTCAACTTTAACTCTTCTTCAATCTTGGCTCTTCTACTTAGTTCAGCCAAGTGGATACCGCTGATATGATTTCTGATGTGTGCAGCAGTCTTAGAGTTGGAGGGATTGGAGAATGGTTTCTCTGCAAGCTCAGCAAGATCAAATCTGCTGAGCTGCAGTAGAGAAGTGGCATTAAGCCTGTTAGTTTCACCATTCTCCCTTTCCACAACAAAGTTGTGAGAAGGTTCATCGAACCTCCACTGGATTATAGCTTTCCTAGGTCCAGGAGATTGACTAGAAATCCTGTCCTCTTTCCTTGTATCCAGTAGAGTCACCAGTCTCCTTCTTAGTCTCTTCTCCTCAGCATTGAGGGTATCAGAGTTGAGACCAAGAAGTCTTGCAGCCTGGCCCAAGGTATCTCTAGGCAACTCAAGAAATTGGCCTAGGGTGAGGGAGCTTGAAGAGTTATCAACATAGGTGATGTTGATAAGCTCTCCCTCACAGGAGATGCTGCTCAAAGTGGTGCAGTTAATGAGCCTTGTCTTGAACTCCTTTATCTCCTCAAAGGAGAGATGTTGAGGAGGCTGAGGGGATGGTCTTGGTTTTTGTTGGGTAGGCTTAGGTTTAGTGGTTTTGGGTTGTGTTTTGGGTTTTAGGATGGGAAGTTTGGGTGGTTGAGGTGATGTGGTAGGTTTGGGTAGAGTTGTCGGTTCAGGGGAGAAGGTTTCATTAGTGGGTTCGGTTTTGATGGGAAATGGGATTGGTTCTTCTGGTGTGGGTTGTGGTTTAGTGGTTGGCTGTCGTTGAGTGGCTGGGGTGAAGACCATTCCCTGTACCCTCCTGTACATCTCCTTCCTTTTCCCCAAACGGATGTCAGCTTTAATTTCACTGACTATCCGCTGGAGTGTCCTTTCGGACATAGGTCCCACCTTCCTACCGGAGAAGCCATGAGCCCGGAGATAGTCTTTCATCCAGGCTTTGTCATTGGACTTCTTGGTGGCAGTGACCCCCTTCTCTTCCTCCCTCTGCTTCCTCTCCCTCATCTTCTCCCTGGCAGCTCTCTTCCTTTCCTTCTCCATTTGATCCTGCTCTTTGTTATGGAGCAGTAGGATCATGTCATCATCATGTGGAGACAGTTCAGGAAGACTGAAGCCTCTTGAGTGTAGGAATTTGATCCTATCCTCTCTCAGCTTCAGGGTTGCTTCTCTTCGCTCTTCTTCTTCCCTCTCCAAGGCCAACCTGGCTTCTTCTTCTTGCCTTAGCCGGGTTTATCTCTCCAAAGACACCAACTCCTCTAGTGGTAGCAGGAGTACTTCCTCATTGGCAGCTCCTAGGCTGATGAGCTGGTCAATGAGTGCTGTTCTTCTCTTGGTATTGATCTCTTCCTGATTGACTGCAGCTGCCTTAGAACTAGCAGCTAGCAGTTTCTCAGTAGGAAACCTACCTTTCTTCTTGAGCTTCTCAATCCTCTCCTCCTCCTGAAGCTCTTCCGCAGTCAATTTCCTTTTGCCTTTGTCTTTGGCAGAGCTTGACTGTGGTGGTTCTTGGATAGAGGGTTCAGATTGAGAGAGAAGTTCAGCTGGTGTTTGGGTTGGAGGAATATCAGAAATGTCCTCCCTGCTCACCTCAGATGCTATTTCAGCAATAACATCTGTGATGGTCAGTTCCTCGGACATCTGGAATAAACCTTCCGCAGCTTCTATTTCGGCCTCGGAAGACTTTTCTTGTTCTTCCGAGGCTTCAATGTCAGCTTCGGAAGCTTCAGCCTGAGCTTCGAAAGATGAGACTGCTGCAAGTTTTGTCCCATCTGTTTTAGTTATTGGGCCATCAGTCCCAATTTCCCCTTCGAAGTTAATCTCAGGTTCCATGTGGACCTTAGGTTGACCAACTTCTTCCACAGTGGTAGAAGGTGTAGTCAGTCTTAGAAGCTCCTCAGCCCCAAAATATATAAGTGTGGTGTCAGGGCTGGGCTGTTCTAAGGAGGATCTCAATGCAAACTTTGTGAAAAGTCTGTAGAGATCATGAAGCATCTTTGAGTCAATCTCTAGAAAAGATTGAGATAACTCAGGTAGTGTGATGAGTTGGGAAGTAAAGGATTGGGTCTGTGGTTCCTGGGATGTCTGTCTCTGAACTTTCTCCCCCTTTTTAGTAGCATCATCTTGAGAGCTAGATGAGCTAGAGGAAGAAGTCATTGAGACCTGAACAAGTACATGCCTAACAGACCTCTCCGTCTGTTTCTCAGCTAGTTTAGCCTTGAGGTTGTTAATCTCAAGTTGCTGAGTGGCAGTCCTTGATTCTAAGATCCTCACCTGTGATTCCAGGTTGGAGACCTTAGAAAGCAAGTACTGAAGTGTTAGTTGCATACTTCCCTCATCTTCATGAGAAGAATCACGGGGAGATAGGATAACATACCTAGTATGCTCGATCTCACCACCAGATATGGCTTCTTGGCACCCTGGATACATTTGCTCAAAGTCATCTCTTTCAGAGATGTCAATGGGCAAAATTGCCGTAGACTCAGTCCTAATAATGTTACCACTGTCCTGAGAGCTCAATGAGAGACTCTGAGTAGTGGCAGCTAAGCCTACATGAGTCCCATCCACATCAGTGGGACTCACCTCAGTAATTGGCTGCTGATGGGGGCTAGAGACAAGGGATCTCTCTTGGCTCTGTTGATCTTTCAGAGGGTGTTGTAGATCAACTTCATGGCCATGGAGAGATGTAATCTCTTCATCAGTACGGAGTAAAAGGTCAGTGAAAGATAAGGAGGTTAAACCTACTGACCCGGGACCTAGATCAATGTCTACAGGCATTGAGCCTATGGTGGGGCTGTCCCTAGAAGGCTGCACAGGGGAGTGTAAAGACTCACCCTGTGGGCTTAAGGCTTGGGGTTCGGGCTCTTGGGTTTGAGACTGAGGAGGCTCAAAACCCACATTGAGGTCAAATGTGAAGGATGGTGTGACCTCGGACTGAGTGGGAGCCCATGATTCCACTCTAGCCCTTTTGGTTTGAACTGTGGGAGCTTGTTCAATCATAGTAGATTGAACAAGGGTTCGTTTGGGGCGTCTCTGGTAAGTGATTCTGATGGGTAAAGAAGGTTTTGTTGGCATTGTGGTGGAGGTTGCTGGTGTGGGTTCATCACCTGTGGGGATAACAGGGATGTCACCAGGAGCTATGCGCTCAGTCATCTCTAGAGGTAATGGAGTGTACCGTCCAGTGAAGTTGATGGAAACCTTCTTCAATGTTTTGAATATGGTAGGTCTTACTTGTGGAACAGTAAGAGCAGCTGCACAGACAAGCTTGCTCGGTTCCAGCTCACAGTTGATTATATGTTGAATAAATCTGGGATACATGAAGAATGTATCCCTGCTCAGATTGTCGATAAGGTTGGTCAACACAAATTTGAGTAGTTGAAGCGTAGACCTTTCACCAACCCATGAACTAGGCATCCTAGTTCATATGGGATTTGATCCCAACCCCCTGATTTATTGGAGAGGCAGTGCAGGATAATGTGCAGCAGGAACTTCCAATGGTAAGAGAAGTTAAACTTGTAGACGGTAGACCTGCTCACATCCCCTCCATATCCCATGAGGATATAGGTGCCTTCCAAGTCTTCTTTGGGGAACTCAGTAGGAGCCCCATCATCGTGAAGCTCGAGATGCTCCCTGATGAGTTGTTCTGTGATGACCAACTCTTGGCCACAAATGCAGGTTCTCAGTACTCGAACCCCATTCAGAACTGCAGTTTGGCCGTTACTCCAGAATTCGGACATGTGGTTGGAGTATACGGTAGGGTTGACAGTAAGTGCAGTGAGGTATGTGGATTTGGTAAGAAAGGTGATGATTTGGGTGAAGTATGCATCTCTCGACGAGTCAAGTAATGCGACTTGGTTGTGCTGAGGGTTTAGTGCCATTGAAGAGAAGGTAACCTTGAATTTGGGTGAAATTGCAGGTTTGACAGAGAAGGGAATAGTTAGGGCAGTAAATTGGTAAAAGAAGATAAATTGATCAGTCAAGATTATTTAAAGGGGATGAATTGTGGTAGTGATGGTAATAGGGTAACTGTTTGGGATTACTGTGGGTGGTATGGTGGTTTACGGCGGAGAAATGATAGTGGCGGCAAAGGATAATTTTAAATAATCTGACCATCATGAACAAAATCTTTACTTTTTACAGAGTGGGCCCAAAAAGATATCCGTTATAGAGTAAAACCTTTACTTCCGAATGTAAAACATTTCCGAAGGTAACTTGTCTTCCGAAGGCAATTTCTCTTCCGAAGCAAGGCATTGCTTCCGAAGGTAAAATTGTCTTTCCGAATGGAGAGTTATATAAGCTTCGGAAGTAGATCTGATGTAAAATCAATCGCTTCTTCCGAGACCAAAAACTCTTCCGAGAAGAAAATTTACATTGAGGAATTTTGGCTTCGGAAGATATTCAAGAATATCTTCGGAGAGTTAATTCCTCTTCGGAAGGAATTTACACTTAGAATAATTTAAAGATCTTTTGTAACAGGGCTTAAATTGTATTGACACAAGACATTACACATTTAAAAAAACTTTTCAAAAGAGGTAGTTAATCATATTTATCATCCCAATAGCTGATATAAGATACTTAAATCTTTGTTCATCAAATGCCTTTGTGAACAAATCAGCATATTGTTCATTGAGTCAACTTTGATTAACTTGATCAAATTCTTCTCATGAATATCTCTAATGAAATGATACCTGATATCAATGTGCTTTGTCTTGGAGTGCTTCACCGGATTCTCAGTAATGGAGATAGCACTATTGTTGTCAATATGGATAGGAGTAGTCATGAACTTGAATCCATAGTCTAACATCTGATTTTGAATCCATAGCAGTTGAGCACAGCAGCTAGCAGCAGCAATGTATTCAGCTTCAGCAGTTGATGTAGAGACACAGGATTGTTTCTTGCATTGCCATGAGATAATCCTTCCACCAAGAAATTGGCATCCTCCTGATGTGGATTTCTTGTCAATGTTGCAGCCACCATAGTCACTGTCAGAGTATCCATAGAGATTGAAATCACTATTTCTTGGATACCAGAGTCCTAGTTTAGGTGCTCCTTTGAGGTATCTGAGGATTCCTTAATAGCAGCTAGGTGAGACACCTTGGGAGCAGCCTGATATCTTGCACAAATGCATGTGGCAAACATGATATCTGGTCTACTAGTAGTGAGATACATCAGAGAACCAATGATTGCTTATACTGATGTTGATCAGTATCCTCCCCCTCATGGTCAGGGCAAAGATTATGGTTTCTAGGTATAGGTGTCTTGGCTGGTTTACAGTCCTTCATTTCAAATCTATCTAAGATGTCTGAGACATACTTAGATTGACTTATGAAGAACCCTTCCTTCATCTGTTTCACCTGAATTCCAAGGAAAAGTACATTTTTCCCATGGAACTCATTTCAAATTTCTGCTTCATAATGCTCTCAAAGTCCTTGCACATTTGGTCATTTGAAGAACCAAATATGATGTCATCAACATAGACTTGAACGAGTAATATGTCTTCTCCACTCTTTCTGATGAAAAGAGTCTTGTCAATGGTACCTCTAGTATAGCCATTCTTCAGGAGAAACTAAGACAAGGTCTCATACCACAGCCTAGGTGCTTGGTGCAGCCCATATAGAGCTTTATCCAGTTTGCACACATAGTTGGGGTGCTGTGGGTCTTCAAATCTTGGAGGTTGACATACATAGATTTCCCTATCTATATCCCCATATAGAAAAGCACACTTGACATCAAGTTGGTAGACTATGAAGTTCTTGGATGCAGCATAAGCAAGGAAGATCCTAACTGCCTCAAGTCTTGCAACAGGTGCAAAGACATCGGTATAATCAATTCCTTCCTCCTGGGTGTACCCTTGAACTACTAGTCTTGCCTTGTTCTTGATAATCAATCCTCTATCATCTTTCTTGTTCCTGAACACCCATTTGGTGCTATGGGTACTTGACCAGATGGTAGTGGGCATAGATTCCGGACCTTTTGTCTTCTGAATTGAAGCAGCTCCTCCTGCATCGATTCAACCCAACTACTATCCTTTAAGGCATCTTCCACCTTCCTTGGTTCCATCTGAGACAAGAAGCATGAGTACAAGCAGACATTCCCATATGAGTTTGCCCTCTTGTTCTCACACCCTCAGAGACATTCCCTATGATGTTCTCAGTTGGATGAGTGTTGTGAATCCTAAGACAAGGAATCACTTCCAGTTGCAGAGATAAGTCCAGGTTGGACATGTTCTGATCAGGAACTGGATCACTCTCTCCAACTGTTGTTTCAAAGTCATTCAATGAGGACTGATTGAATGATTGAGAAACATCATCAATGGTTGGTTGTGAAGTAGTATTAACAGTTGCCTGTTCCTTCAGAATACCACTTCCCTCAACCTGGTGTTGTAATGGATCACCTGAAGAGCTTTGAGGTTGATCAAGTGATTCACTTATTGAAGCTTCATCATTCCTGGAGATTGTTACACTATTAGATCTGTGAATGGTTGAAGCTTGTTGCCTTTCAGCTCTTGGAGAATTTGGAAGAGGTCTGGGAAGCTCAAATAGTTGATCTGCATCAGCATCAGCATCACCTTGAGCACCTGTTCCAGCTGAAACATTCTCACATGATTGTTTAGAATAGTTTGGAAAATTCTAAATCAAAGATATACTCAGGTCCATTCCCCCTAACACAAGGAGTGTGCTCATTAACAACTATATTGGATGACTCCTCAAATTGTTGATTCTTGATTTTGTATACTCTATAAGCTTTGGAGCGAGAAGAGTATCCAACAAAGATAGCATCATCCGACTTCTCAGCAAACTTTACTAAGTTGTCCTTTGTGTTAAGTATGGTACACCTGCAGCCAAAGGACCTTAGAAAGCCAATGAACGGTGGCCTCTTGTTCCATAACTCATAAGGGGTTTTTCCATGGAGCTTAACTACAAGAACCCTGTTCTGCACATAGCATGCAGTGCTGACTGCCTCAGCCCAGAATGTTAGAGGCAACTTTGAATCAGCTAACATGGTCCGAGTAGCCTCAATAAGTGTCCTATTCCTCCTCTCAGCAACACCGTTTTGTTGAGGAGTTCTGGGAGCACTATATTGTCTGGCAATCCCTTTTGAGTCACAGAATGAGTCAAGAACAAAGTTCTTAAACTCAGTCCCTTGATCACTTCTAATGATCTTAACCTTGTGATCAATTTGATTTTCTATTTTAAGAATAAAAGATTTTAAAGTTTTAGCAGTTTCATCTTTACTTCTTAAAAAGAATACCCATATAAATCTTGTAAAATCATCAACAATCACAAGGTAGTATGATTTCCTTCCAATGCTCATTATACTTGTGGGACCAAAGAGATCAATGTGCAATAAGTGTAATGGAGTAGTGATAGAGTTAACACATTTGGATTTATGAGATGATCTGTATTGTTTCCCTTTCAGGCATGCAACACAGTTATCTTTGCAGAAAAATTCCTTTTTAGGCAAACCATGTACCAAGTTATTTTTAGCCAATTTATTCATTGTTTTAAAATTCACATGACACATGCGTTTATGCCATAGTTTTGACTCATCACTATCAGCTTTGGAAAGAAAGCAAGATACTTCACCCATAGGAGAAGCATTGTTCATATCCAGCTTGTACATATCCCCTTTCCTGGGAGATCTAAGAAGCACCAATTCCGGAGGAATTGTCATCCCTGGTTTGAGGATAATGCACTCATGTTCTGTGAAAAGCATCTGATGCTTCTGGTCACAGAATTAAGAAACACTTAACAGATTGTGTTCAAGCTGTTTGACAAAGTGAACTTTGTCAATGTTTATTCTGCCATTGGATATACTTCCTCTGCCAGAAATATATCCTCCGGCCTCACCTCCAAATTGGACAGGCCCTCCATCAAAGTTCTGGAATTGTTGAAGGAGAGATTTGTTCCCTGTCATGTGCCTGGAGCATCCACTATCTACAATCCAGACATTGTTGTTCTTGTCAAATGGACGTCCCTGCACATAAGATAAGATGGTTAGTTTTGTTTGGAAGCCCAAGCCTTGCAGGTCTTGGGCTCTTCCAAATATAGTGACATAATTGAACCAAAAGATATGCATTGGGGTTCAATAGAGGTCATTGAAGAAGAGGTTTGGGCTGCAGCATCTTCCTTGATCTTCCAATCCATCCCTTGGTTGATCTTTGAGGATGAGCTTGTTGAAGCTTTTGCAGCATGGTCTTCTTCCGAAGCTTCTTTCTTTTCGGAAGAAGCCTTCACCACCTTTTCTTCCGAAGTAGTCTTCTTCTGAGATGGTTTCAAGGGAGCCTTCTTGTTCTTCCGAACCTTAGAAGGTTTGGCTTCCGAAGCCATTTTCCCTTCAGAAGAAGTACTTCCTTCCGAAAGCAACTTGGCTTCCGAGACCAACTTTCTCTTTTTCATCATTTGGACCGTTTGAAATGGTCCAACTGAGAAACCTTCTCTGACTCCTTCTTTTCTAACATTATTTGCATAATGTGTGCTTGCTGGATTGTAGTAATAATCTTTAGCCATGTGGTTATGCAGACCACACATTATGCATGCAATGTTAGCCTTCTGGGAACTAGCAGGTTGCTGTTTCTTGGATTTCTTTACTTCATCAATAACTTTCCCTTTCAACTTCTGATCCTTCGGTAGGATAGGAGTGCTGGTACTACACTCCTTTCCTGAATCAGAAGTACCTACCACTTGAAATCCGGCAGAAATGAAGACACCCTTTTGCTTTGGGTCAATCTTAAGCTTGGACTCTGCAACCTTCTTGGCAGTCCTTCTAGCAGCTTTAGCTCTGCTTCTTCTTGCCTTGGTGGTTAGGATTTGGTCTTCACAGGTGGAGATGAGTGTATCCTCCAGTTTCTCCCCTGTGGTGGCTACTATTTTTGCCTCATTCTCTAGTTCCAATGGAGAAGGGTCCGCAGTTGGAACCTCTTGCTCTTCAGTACCACATCTAGGTAGTCTAATAGACTCATAAGAGTGTGGCGGAGCTATTTCATTGGTTCCTAACCCTTCTTTGTTTTGATAAAACATTTTGGAATGAGAGGATGATGCAAGAAAAATTTGGAAGCTTTGCTCAGCAATAGCTTGCTTCCTGGCCTGAGCCTCAGCAGTGACTAACTGGGCCTGAACTTCAGATAGTTTGGATATCAGATCTTTGATTTGAGTCTTATAGTTGGTCTTTTCATGTTTTAAAAGAGACACAGTTTTCTCTAACTCTTCAATTTTCTTTTGATAGTCAGATTCAGTTATCTTAAAATCAGATTTTAACACATTTAAAGACTCAACCTCAGATCTGATTTCCGAAATGTAATCCTTATAAAGTTTAACTTTAGCAATACAGGCAGCAGTACAAAGATGTTCATATACCTGATCATCATCTGTTCCGGCCATGAGTGCTTGAGCGGGAGTCACATCATGTACCATGAAGCTCCAGTCAACTTCTTGAGCTACAGCAGCTGTTTCAGTTAGCTTCTCTTCAGGTTTTGAAGCAGTGGGATGTGTGGAGGCCTGTGGGGTTCCCGGGTTGTTTTTGGGAGCCTTGCATTCCCTAGCAAAGTGACCAAGTTGGTTGCAGTTGTAACACTTTGCTTTGCTCTTATCAAACCCAAACTTGCTGTTGACTGGGTTTTGAGGGAATTGCCTTCCAGTTCTCTTGAAGAACTTCTTCGCTCTGTAAGTTAAAAGAGCCATCTGTTGGACAATGTCCACATACTCCACATCATCTGGACTGAAGCACTCAAGATCATCAAAGCAGTATTGAAAATCACCAGAGTGTCCACTTCCAGATACAAAGGCATAACTATCCTGAAAGGAGTTGTGTTGAACCTTTTGAGACTTGGAGTCTCAGGTAGAGTAATGTAGGGTCCACTGTGTGAGTTGTCAGAGTAACACAGCAACTGATGTTGTGGTTCTATGATTTCCCTTTCAACCACATGAAGGGCTGAACTTAGTTGGTTATTGGAGTGACCAGAGGAGTTCTGCATGTTCATCTCCATCTGGAATGCACTTAGGATACCATACAACTCTGTGAGAGTAAGAGTCTTAAGGTCCGAAGTTCTCTTGATTACAACACAGTAGTGTGTCCATAGTTTAGGAAGGGAAGACATGAACTTCCTAACTATGTCTCTATTCTCAAGAGCTACTCCAATATCCACCAGAGTATCTACTATCTCAACATACCTGAAGTATTGTTGAGTCAAGGTCTCACCGGCCTTGAAAGTAAAGTTCTCAAACTGCTGCTTCAAGAGATCCTTCTTGTTCTCTTGGGTTTCCTTGGATCCTTCATACATAAGCTTCAAAGCTTCCCATAAATCTTTAGCAGTCTTGCACTTCTTGAAGCCTCTGTAGACGGAGTTGGGGAGAGCAGTTTGTAGAGAAGTCATAGCCCTTTGATCTAGCTCTATTCTCTTCCTGTCTTCTTCTGAATAATCATCAACATCTTTTGGAATGATACGATTACCAGTGGCAGAAGTAGTGCTTGGTATGAAGGACCATTGACAATGGAGTCCCACATCCTTGAATCTTGACACTTGATGAAGCCTTCCATTCTGATACACCATGTGTCAAAGTCTTCAGGGGTGATCAGTGGGGACTTGGTCATGGTGCCAGTTTCCATATCAGCCTTGGAGAGAGCGGCCATTTGAGTGAGTGGTTTGTAGTGAGGAGTGAAAAACAGGTTGATTTGGATGGTAAGATCTCATAATCAAGAGCCTGGAGCTCTGATACCAATTGCAGGATCGATTATGGGTCACTCAACAGATGGTTTTTCTCTCAAACTCACCTTGAACAACACTCAGCAAGTAGTCTATAAAGAGTTGATCACAATATAACAAGTAACAAGCAGTAGGAAAATAAACACAGGAAGTAAATTTTCAAGGTACTTTTATATATTGCTTCTCAACTCAAAGGATTACAAGACTCTTGGACTCAAATCACTTATCTAAAGAGTTACAAGGAGAAGATATATATAATACTACCTACAGCCGGATATACTTTGATACCAGCTGGACACCTCTAACCTAACATCTATACTACAAGATTCTAGGTGAAGTCTTTCAGACATTTTACCTGAGAGTTGGTAGTCAGGACATGTCCCTGACTTACCTTTTGTCACCAACTAAAGTTGGTAACATGTGCTATCATAAAAAGGTGAACAGTAGAATAAAGTATGATCAACAACATGGCTCTTTGGAAGATGCCATGCTGTATCAGAGGTCTGCAGCGGACTGTCAGGGACCATACTTTATCTGCTGGACATAGCAATGTCTTCCGAAGGATAAAGTGATTCGGAAGAATAACTTCTTCCGAAGCCACTTATACTTCAGAAGACTGCTTCTTCCGAGGCTTGGAGTCTTCTTTGTCTTCGGAAGCAGACTTTGTCTTCAGCTCTTTCATCAGACTTTGTCTTCGGAAGCTGAGACTTTGTCTTCGAAAGCTGAGACTGTCTTCAGCTCTTTCATCAGACTTTGTCTTCGGAAGCTCAGACTTTGTCTTCGGAAGCTCAGACTTTGTCTTCGGAAGCTTTCAGACTTTGTCTTCGGAAGCTTTCAGACTTTGTCTTTGGAAGATAGTCTTCAGCTGTTGTTCTTCAGACTCTCGGAAGATCTCTTGCTTGGCTTCGGAAACCCTTCAATGTAGCACAAAAAATGACTATAAAGTGGTTTTGGTTGCACCAGCCTCATCATGATCCAACAATTAATTTTTTTTGTTTACTAAATTTTAGTTTTATTTTTAACTATTTGGCAATACATTTTGTAGCAGACTATCAAAAGTCTAAGGTGTTTGGGCGGATATTAGAGACTCTTTCTATGAACAAATTGGTTGTAGAGAACACACCGCCAACATAATTTCCGGTGGTTGGGTCGAAGTTTGTAAATATGTCGGATTATTTATGAACTTACATAAGCGAAATAATCGTTGAATGCTACCAAGCGGGTGTGACGACCAACAAGTTTATAAATTCACTCGCCAAAAGTGGAAACAAGAGGTATTTAAAAAGTATGGTATCATTAAATCTTTTAAAGAAGATTATTTGTATAGAATATTAAAGGGGTGCTACAAATACCTCCAATTAGTTGCACCGAATGCGGAGGAAGCGCAACCAAGAACGAACACTAGTTTATTCGCCGCCTTCGGGACTTCAACTGAATCTGATGATCGAATCAGCATCGACCTAAACTTAGCCGATTTGGGCGCTCCAACACAAGCACCAAGTTAGTCAGTGGGAAGGGACCGAGGGAAAAAATCAAGTCAAAGTGTCGATTCTGAATTTGTCACAAACATCAACAAACAACGGCAAGTATCGAGATGGCAGCAAAGGCGAAAACCACTAAAATTATGTTGAAGAAATTAGTTTTTCTTACCGTGATTTTAGTTCTCTCACTAAATCGGACAAAGCTTTATTGGAAGAAAAGTGATTGTATCCGTAGGGAATTAGAAGAGGAAGATTACTTAGATTTTTTATTATGTTTTATAATTATGTATATTTTATTTTTAGTTTTTAAATAATTTTATATGATTATAATGTTTAATTTTATATTAATATTTAATTTTATATTAATGTTTTACTTTAAAAGAAAATTTGTAACATTTTCATTAGAGACCCTGATCATTTGATCCATAACAGGGTCAGACTATTTGATCAGTGCTTTATCTAGTGCCCAGTCAGCGACACATGTCGTAATATAGCAGGATAACTTAAGGATCGATAGAGCCCCTAACTGTCTATGACTATAATTTGCCCTGTAATCTATCATTTGTAGATGTGTGTACAAGAATATTCTATGCGTTATCAAGTTTGAAGTTATAGTGCTGATTTTTTATTATACTCCGTTATTAGTATCAAAGGTAGGGGCTCTTGTTATTTTGAAGAAAACTTTCAATTCAGAAAGAAGCCAATCACAGTAAAACTTGTTGATTGTTGTTCTTGTGTTAATCGGAAGAAGCCAGTCACGATTGAAAGCGTTGATTGTTATTAAGATCATTTTTTAATCAAAATCTCAGAAATAAAAAAAAAAGACTTAGTTTTCTGATTTGGGAAGCCAATCATCAGAGGGGTGTTTGGATTCCCGGAATAAAGTTCCTATCATGCAGGGTTGTATTGTTTGATTATAACATCAATCGCATCAAGAGGGTTCGGTGGTTGTTCGTTTCCTAATCAAAAGCATAGAGGGTGTTTGGTTGTGAAGAAACAGTCGCGAACCAGAGGATTTAGCCTGTTTGAAGTCCAAAACATAGAAACAAAATGCACGTTAGAATTCGAAACCCATTGCGGGTAATCGTTTTGTTGTTTTTTGGTTGTAAATCAAGAAGGTTTAGGGCTATTTTGTATATGTTTAACATCAAACGCAATCAAAGTGGATTGTGGTTCAAAAAGGTTTTGAAGGCTAATTTGATTGCGTCATTGTTGCCTCTATTCGAATAAACTAGAAGCCAAAAAGGAGGATGTTGTGGACTTTAAGAATAGAAACAAAGGTTTTTTTATTGTTTGTTTGTTGTTTTTGAAATCCAAAACAACGTGATCAAATTCATTGTAGTTTGTTTCGGTCTTTGACATTAAAAGGGTTGAATTGTTATTGTTGTGGATTGCATGATTTTAAAGAAAAACATAAATAAAAGAGTCGATCTTTGTTGTTCGTCACTTGAATTTTGAAACCGCAGGCATTCACGTGTTTAATTTCATTTGTAATTGTTGGGACTGTTCATTTATGTCAAACAGAAACAAATTATGATGTTTGTTATCTGTAGTATCGCAAGAATAGTTGCCAAAAGGATTTTATAGGTGTTGTTTTGAATTAAAATATCTTCGTCAACACAACACTTAAGGGTTTTTTTTTATTGTTTTATTAATCAAAATCAAAACCAATTTGTTTTTTCTTTTGAATTAAAAAACCAAAGTGTGAGGGGAAATGTTAGGCTTATAATTTTTCAAAAGACAACCAGGAAAATAAAGTTCAAAGACAGAAATATTTTACAACATGCATGTAATAAAGATAAAGATGTTGAAGGCATGAATTAAAAAATTAGGAGAGAAAATGTTGAATTATACTTTCCTATATCCATGTGATTCAAAGTTCTAATAGTATTTCATATGTCAAATGATGGGTGAAATAGGTATATACTAGATGGATCAATTTGTAGTTATTATACCCCTGAAATGATGCTAAAGAACGACTTATAACTATCAAATAACGGTAAAAACAATGTCTATAAATAGCCTTATGGTCTGTCACTGGTAGATGTGTATACGTGAATATTTTGTGTGTTATCAAGTTTAAAGTTCTAATGTTGCTTTTATGTGACTCCATCGTGTGCTCATTGAGATCTTGGGCGTGTGTGTGTGTATATATATATATATATATATATATATATATATATATATATATATATATATATATATATATATATATATATATATATATATATATATATATATATATATATATATATATATATATATATATATATATATATATATATATATATATATATATATATATATATATATATATATATATATATATATATTTAGGAAAGCATTCTATTGAGAACCATAAATATGTAAAGAACTACTAGAAACCACATAAGCAATGGACATAACACCTCGATAAAATTGGTAACACTAAAAGATGATAGTTTGATTCTATTTTTAATCTTTTCTTTTATTTTAACACCTCTCTCCTCAATTTTTTAAAAAAACTTTAAAATGTTCATATATGCAATACAATTTGTGTGCATTGATGTACATTATCAAAAGACTATAGATATCGTGATTTCTAAAATTTTATCTTAAAAGTAGTAAAATTACAAGAATTTTGATATATTTATTTAATAAATAGTATAAGAGTTAAAGTGGTTCTTTTTGGTTCTTTACAGATTTATGGTTCTCAATTGAATGTCATTCTATATATATATATATATATATATATATATATATATATATATATATATATATATATATATATATATATATATATATATATATATATGCCGCTTAAGTTAGATATGCATAGCGACGTGAATTGTTTTCTATATTAGAATTGGCGATGAACACTGATACAAAGTGATAGAATAAAATGTAATATGTAGTGAAGATAATTGAAATCTAATTTGTGTTTAGTATTAGACTTGGTGATGAACACTGATACAAAGTGTTTGTATATATGGAGGCTATCACCAATGGTGCTTTCTAGAAATAACCTCTCCAACTTAGGCTAATGAAAATACAAAATAAATGTTGTAGAATCAAAATAAATATTCAAAGATTGGAAGTATCTAATCTAGCAAATAAATTTAATCATATTTCCAATGCCCTCTCATAAGCTAAATAATAAAGATAGTGAAGAGATTCCAGACGAGTGAATCCTTTGCTTGCAAACCTTTGGTCAGTATATTTGTTATATCTTCCTTTGATACAAAGAATTAAACTTTAACATATATCTTGAGATTTTATTAAGTGTTTAATTGAATGATATTTCATTCATATATGTTTACTTTTTCTATGATGTACGAAATCCTTGGCTAAACTGTAGTGTGAAGCGTGCTTTTTTTGTCTCCAAGCCGTTGAGGATGCGGACCACCATCTGGCATCTTGTCGTTTGTGAAGTTGGTGTTGGCTCAGATTGGCCTTTAGATAAAGGTTTCGGTTCCTAGCAACTTGACCTCAATTGAAGATATGCTAGTTTTGTTCAACACATTTGGTGCAGTTGATAAGGTCAAGAAGATGTTTCATGTAATTAGTTTGGCAACCACTTGGAGAGTACGAAAGTATAGAAATGAAAGAACCTTTAAAGGGATGTGGTCTTCTGTTGCTAAAGTTAGGCAGGAGATCAAGAAAATGGTCTTCTTCTAGATCAAATACAGAGCCTGTGAATCCAAGGATCGTTAGGGAATTATTAGTTTAGATGATGACAAACAGTGCTCGTGGAATTATCACTTACTATTTTTGATTAATTGCTGATGTAAAGTTGATTGCAAAATCAAGCATAAAGAACAAATCAAACTAATGAATAGCAGATGAATATAAGATGAAGAACAAACACAGATATTTTAATAGTTTTCCATTAATGTTTGAATAATGATTACAACAAACAAACAATGAATGTTATTGCTATTGCTATGGTTCTAATAATCTATTGATGTGATCTAAGTCTTCTATTTATAGGCTAATGGATTTATATTTACAATGGGTAAAAGTAACTTTCTCAAGGTAAGAAAGTTACTTTGTCAACATTCTGATTTGACAGATGATTTTCTCACTAAAGTAATGCCATTCGCAGATGTTGACTTTGGTGACTTCACTTCAGTTTGATTGACTTGTTGACTTGATGTGACTTCATAGGTTGTAGTACAGTTAAGTATATTGGTCTTCCGCATGAGCTTTGTCTTCTGCAGGAGTTTTGACTTCCGTAGGAGATTGGTCTTCCGCAGGAGATTGGTCTTCCGCAGGAGATTGGTCTTCCGCAGGAGATTGGTCTTCCGCAGGAGATTGGTCTTCTGCAGTTGTTTAACTTGTTCATCCGTAGTAAGTTGGTCTTCCGCAGGAGTTAAAGTAACTTGACTTGGATGTTCTTCGGCTGTTGTAAAGCTTCTGCAGGAGTTCCATAGAGGCAATACTTGTTTTGTTCCAGAAGATCTATGGAGGAACAATTTGTTCATCCGTAGTTGTTTTCAACACTTAGTCAATTTTCAAGAAATTGGCTAAGTCTAATGTTTTCCTGCAAACACATACAAAAGGATGAAAAGTGTATAAGAGTTATTACAAGGATTGATTAAAGTACTAAGCCTATAAAAAGTTCTAGTCCTTTTTGTTGTATGATTCTAATATATTATTAGATTATTTATTGCTGTTGGACCGTGTTGACTTTGTTCCATGACAATTATGCAAACATTTTCTTATGATAGATATCCAGCTATCAAAATAGTTGCTCAAATTCCAATTTGCTTCATTAATTTTGATAAACTCATTTTTCATACTGATTTATTACTACTCCCCCTAATTTGTGCTTAATAATGAATTTTAGTATAAATTTAATTAGATAATAGTATGAAAAACATTTTTCTGTCTAACAAAGAGAAAAACAAAATATTTTGTATTTTTGAATATAAGCAGAAATTAAACATTTTTACAAGCATATGAAACATATCTTGTGATCATACTATAACACTTAAAACCTTCCTTATACATTTTTTTAGTTTAAATAGTAGACATAGATCTAGTGCTGATTGCAAGTATTATGGTCCATATAAATTCAAGCAAGAGTATATGTTTAACAAGGCATGTTACTTATCATGGTTTGGTATTGTTTAAAGATTGACAAATATGAACTCCACTTCAATTCACATTAGAGTTTGTCCTCCGTTGTGAATTAGTTCATCACTGTTTTTTCACACTTTTAGACTATGTGCCTTAGATCATAAACTCTTATCTTAAGATTTTTTTTGAAATCTTATTCATACGGATGTTATGCTCTTCAATCTAATATACAGTTGATCACATTGGATTCTGTTTAGACCTATTCCATTTTGGAACTTATTAAATGATTATGATCAGGTCACCAGATCATTGCTCCCACAAAGCAGAGGTGTCTTTAACCCAGGTCATTGCTCCTGCAAAGCAGAGGTGCTGATTTACCCATGTCATTGCTCCCGTAAAGCAGAGGGTATTATACGATAAGCAAAGATAGAGTATATAAAGTGGCATACATAGAGTGTTTTTATAACTAATATGACCACATCAGGATAAGACGCACTTGCTTGATCTTTAAAATAGAATTTCCCACAATTTGACATCTTGACATTATGTTAAGCATGCACTTGTTTATATTCTACTCAGGTTGAACCTACTCACTTATCAATTCACTTCTAATCAGTCTTTATTCTAAGTTAAAAGCAGGAAAGTAAACTAAGGAATAGTATACTATCATTTCCTATAATATGAAATACTAATTCATGAAAGCATATTTATAGGATAATAATTTTTTTAATATGTTTTTATAAATGCTTTTGGCTTTTTCATATAATAAAATTTGAAGAACAGATCATGTTTTTCTTTGTTATGATGATTAATCAAGGTTGATCATGCCTAAGGACTCAATTAAGAAATTAAATCTTACTAAATCAAAGGCTTTAGTAAATAGATCAGCAAGCTGATCCTTTGTATCCACTTTGATCAACTTGATCAAACCTTTTTCTGAGCAATCTCTCAGAAAATGGTATCTGATTTCTATGTGTTTTGTTTTACTATATTACACTGGATTAGTAGTGATAAACATAACAGTTGAGTTATCTTATATGAATTGGTATGTGAAGAAAATTGTACCTATAGTCAAGTAATTGGTTTTGTAACCATAATACTTGAGAGCAACAAGCTGAAGCAGCTATGTACTTAGCTTCAGCTATGGATACTGAAACATTTGTTCGTTTCTTGCAATGCTAGAATACAAGCCCTGGTCCTAAAAATTGACATCCACCTTTTATGGATTTTCTGTTATTGTTACACCCTCCAAAATCACTATCTGAATGGGAGTAGAGGTTAAATTCTCCTTCTTTAGGATACCAATGTCCAAGTGCTGCCTTCCTTTTAAGATATCTAAATATCCTCTTCAAAGCATTCATATGTGATTCCTTTAGATCAGATTGGTACCTTACACAAATATAAACAACAAACATAATGTCAGGTCTGCTGGCAGTTAAGTACATTAATAATCCTATCATTAATCTATACAATCTTTGATCTATAGACTTCCCTTTAGGATTAGGTACAATCTTGTCTAAGGTTGATGCTGGTGTTTTGCATGAAGATGTATCAGCAAGAGTGTATTTTTTCAGTATTTGATGAATATACTTTTCTTAGTTGATGAATATGCCATCTGGTTTCTGATGAACTTGTAATCCAAGAAAGAATGTTAATTCTTCGATAGAGCCCATTTGAAACACATATTTCATCAATGTTTCAAACTCTTCACATGATCTCTTATTTGTTGATCTAAATATAAAGTCATCACATATATTTAAACCACCAAGAGATCTTGATGTTCATGCTTGTGGAAGAGAGTCTGATCTATTGTTCCTCTCTTGTATCCATGCTTCAGCAAGAAGGATGATAACATCTCATACCACTTCCTTGGAGCCTGATGAAGTCCATACAAAGCTTTGTCAAGCTTGTATACTCTGTGAGGGTAATCAAGATCTTTAAAGCATGGAGGTTGAGCAAGATAGACCTCTTCATCAATTTTACCATATAAGAAAGCACATTTTACATCCATTTGGTAAACTGTGAATTTCTTATATGAAGCATAGGCTAGAAAAACTCTGATTGCTTCAATCCTTACAACTGGTGCAAAGACATCATCATAGTCTATTCCTTCTTCTTGAGTATAGCCTTGTGCTATCGCCTATCAGCCTTGCTTTGTGTCTTACAATGATGCCTCTGTCATCTAGCTTGTTTTTGAAAAGCCATTTGGTAGTAATTGGATATTGGCCTTCAGGCAGATCAACTAGATTCTAGACTTTCTGCTTTCTGAATTGTTGAAGCCCTTCTTGTATAGCTTCAATCCAACTATTTTTTAAGTGCAACTGTAATATTAGGTGGAACTACTTGAGATTGAAAACTGGAGAAGAGACCAATGTTGGCTGCTCCCCCTTGATTTCTAGTGGTTCTTTCATGAAGATTACCTGCAGGATCGGTGTTTGTCACTAAAACTTAGTTTTTCTCTCAAACTCACTAATACTACACCCGGATCAGATGAAGCAGAGTCTTTTCTAAGAGCTGATAATAATATACTAAATAATAAAGAACACAAGGATATAGTTTTCAAGGTATTTGTATATATTACTTCTCAACTCAAAGTGTTACAATACTCTTACAAGCATGTTTATGGGTTACAATGAGAAACTATATATAATACTACCTACAGCCGGATATACTTTGATACCAGCTGGGAACCTATGACTAAAGCATATACTACAATGCTAGAGTTAAGTTATCTTAGATAAAGTATTATCTAAGATATGGTAGTCATGACATGTCCATGACTTACCGTTTGTTATTAACTAAAGATAGTAACTGTACTAACTAATAAAGGTGAACAGTGGAATAAAGTATGGTCAACTACATGGCTTTTGAGAAAATGCCATGCAGTATATCAGAGGTCTGCAGCGGACTGTCAGGAGGACCATACTTATGTCCACTGGTTCATAGTACTATCTTCTGAAGGTTAGTTGGCTTCGGAAGAACAACTTCTTCTGAAGCCACCTATACTTCAGAAGACACTACTTCTTCCGAGGCTTGAGGATTTCTTCTTCAAAAGTTCTCTTCTGATCTTTTCTTCTAAGTCTTGAACTTCTCAAGTAGACACTTTGTCTTCGGAAGCAGAATTTGTCTTCGAAAGTTCAGCTTACACTTTCTCTTTGGAAAACTTTGTTTCCTTCGGAAGCTCCATACTTAGCTTCGGAAGCCTTTGTTAGATGTACCAAAATAGACCAAGTGATTTGGTTTTGGTTGCACCAGCCTTCTTCTTGATCCAACAAACTCCCCCTTGGCTAATGCTACCAAAACCTCACTTGTTTCTGCTTCTCAAAACTTTCAGCACCAGGGAAAGAAGATATTTATCAGTCTCTTTGTTCTTCCCATGAGTGGTGCTAAGAAGCTTGTACAAATCATTCGTGGACAGGAGATCCAGTCTATCCTTTTGAATGATATGTACCCTTTGTTGTGACCCTCTGAAGAGAGATAGTTGATGAGAGCTATAGTCATACTCCCATCTAACTATTGGTTCCAATTCAGGTCATTCCACCATCTGTAGAAAGGCTATGCCTTTGGTGGTTAACCTTTCGTTGTCTTCCTTCTCTTTCAGTTTCAACTCCTCTTCAATCTTAGCTTTTATGGTTAGCTCAGCAAGATGAAGGCTGCTAAGATGACTTCTGATATGAGCAGCAGTTTCAGAGTTGGAGGGATTGGAGAATGGTTTCTCTTCTAACTCAGCAATGTCAAACCTTCTAGAGTGTAGCAGAGAGGAGGCGTTCAACATGTTTCTTTCTCCATTCTCTCTTTCCACAACAAAGTTGTGAGAAGCTTTATCGAACCTCCACTAGATTATTTTCTTTCTAGGTACAATAGGCTGACTAGGAATCTTGTCCCCTTTCTTTGTGTCCAGTAGAGTCACCAGCTTTCTTCTCAATTTCTTCTCCTCATCATTTAATGAATCAGAGTTAAGACCAAGAAGTGTAACAGCATGGTCCAATATTCCTCGGGGCAGATCAAGAAATTCATTTCTTGTGAGGGAACGTGAAGATCCATCAACATAGGTTAAGTTGATAGATTCTTCCTCACAGGAAATGTCGCTCATGGTTGTGCAGTTGATGAGCCTCTTCTTGATAGCCTTGAACTCCTCTAACGAGAGATGTTTGGAAGGCTGAGAGGATGGTTTGGAAGTTTATTGGGTAGGTTGTGGAGTTATGGTTCTGGGGAGTGTTTTGGGTTTGAGGATGGGTAGTTTGGGTGGTTAAGGTGAGGAAGTGGGTAAGGGTACTGGTATAGGCTCAGGTGTGTAGGGTTCAGGTTTGATGGTGAATGGAGAGGGAATTGGTTCAGGTTGGGGCTGAATGGTTGGTTTGACGGTTGTCCCCTGTCCCCTTCTATACATCTCTCTCCTTTTGCCCAAACGGATGTCAGCCTTGATTTCACTAATAATTCGTTGGAGTGTCTTTTCAGACATGGGTCCCACTGCCTGCTAGAGAAGCCGTGAGCCCAGAGATAGTCTTTCATCCAGGCTTTCTCACCTATCTTCTTGGTTGCAGTGAGCCTATCTTCTTTTTCCTTCTTCTTCTTCTCCCTCATCTTTTCTCTAGCAGCTCTCCTTCTCTCCTTCTCTAGTTGATCCTGCTCTTTGTTGAAAAGCCATAGGATCGTATCATCATTGTGTGGAGCTAGTTCTTGAAGAGCGAATCCTCTGGAGGTCAGGAAAGATATCCTTTCCTTTCTGAGCTGCAGATCAGCCTCCTTCCTTTCCCTTTCTCTTTTCTCTTCCAAGGCCAACCTTGCTGCTTTATCTGTTTGTTCAATATGCAACCTGGTTGCCTCTTCTAGCTTGACTAACTCCTCTAATGGTAGCAGGAGTATGTCCTCATTGGCAGCTCCTAGCTTGATGAGCTAGTCAATGATCTCCACTCTCTTTTTGTGGTTGACTGCCTTCTGGTTGATTGCAGTTGCTTTGGAATTGGCAGCTAACAACTTCCTAGTTGGAAGTCTACCTTTTCTTTTGAGCTTCTCAATCCTCTCCTCCTCCTGAAGCTCTTCCGTAGTCATTTTCTTCTTTCCCTTAACATCTTCAGAAGTGTTTGACTTTGGTGGTTCTTGGACAGGGGATTTGGATTGAGGTAGAGGTGGTGAAGATGTCTGAGCTAGTGGCTGGTTGAGAAGGTCCTCACTATCCACCTTAGATGCTAGCTCAAGAATTGCATATGTGATGGTTAGATCCTTGGACAAAGAGAATAGTCCTTCCACATCTTCCATCTCAGCTTCGCAAGACTCAGATTGTTCTTTCGAGGATTTGACTTGTGCTTTGGAAGTTTGAGGGAGTGCACTATCTGTCCCAACTATTTCAGTTGCTGGGCCATCAGTCCTTATTTCCCCTTTGAATTTAATCTCAGGTTCCATTTGGACCTTAGGTTGACCAACTTCCTCCTCAGTGGTAGAAGGTGCACATATCCTCTGAAGCTCTTCAGCTCCAAAGTATATTATAGCCATATTAGGGCTAGGCTGATCTAGAGAAGATCTTAATAGAAATTGGGAAAAAAGTCTACAGAGATCTTTGAGCATCCTTGAGTCTATTTATAGTATGACTTAGGATGGCTCAGGATAGATAGTTGTAGTTAGAGCCAAAGAGGTAAAAGTTGAAGCTTGGCTCTGTGGTTCCTTAGTTGTTGTCTCTTAACACTCTCCCCCTTTTTGGTAGCATCATCTTGAGAGCTAGATGAGCTAGAGGAAGAATCCAATAAGACTTGAATAGATACGTGCCTAACAAATCTCTCAATCTATTTCTCAGCTAGTTAAGCCTTGAGACTTTCAATCTCAAGTTGCAGAGTGGCAGACCTATCTTCTAAAGTTCTAACCTTTGATTCAAGGATGGAGAATTTAGACAATAGGTCTTTGAGAGTGAGTTGTAGTCTTCCCTCACTTCTTTTGAAGAATCATAGGGAGATGAGGTAACATACCTAGTATGTTCAGCCTCACCACCAGATGTGGTTTCTTGGCACCCTGGTTTCCCATGCGTAATGATGTCTATTTCAAAGTCATCAATGGGCATGTTGTTGCAGATTCAGTCTCAGAGATGTTACCACTATCCTGAAGGTCTATTGAGGTGACTTCAGTAGTGGCAGCTGAATCTGCATGAGTCCCCTCCACATCAGTGGGACTCACCTTAGTTGTGGGTTGCTGATGGAGGCTAGAGATAAGTGATCTCTCTAGGCTCTGTTGATCTTGGAGAGGGTGTTGTAGATCAACTTCATTGCCATGGAGGGATGTTATCTCTTCATCAGTTTTGAAGAGAATATCAGTAAAGGATAAAGCATTGAGCCTATTGCTGGACTGTCCTTTTGTGGCTTCTCAGAGGAGTGTAGAGACTCACTCTGAGGGCTGTCAGCTTGGTTGTCGGGCTCATGGGTTTGAGACTGAGGAAACTCAAATCCCATATTGAGGTCAATTGTGAAGGATGGTGAGACCTCAGACTGAATGGGAGCCCATTGTTCCACTCTAGTCTTTTTGGCTTGAACAGGAGGAGCTTGCTCAATCAGAGTAGATTGAACAAGGGTTCGTTTGGGGCATCTTTTGTAAGTGATTTTGATGGGGGTGAGAAGGCAGTGTTGGCATTATGGGTGCAGGTGCTGGTGTGGGTTCATCACCTGTGGGGTTAACAGGGATGTCACCAGGAGCTATATGCTCAATCATACCTGAAAGTAAAGAAGTGTATCTTCCAGTGAAGTTGGTGGATACCTTCTTCAAGGTTTTGAAGATGCTAGGCCTCATGTGAGGGACAATTAGAGCAGCTGCACAGACAAGCTGACTCTGGTCTAATTCATAGTTGATGATATGCTGAAGAAATCTGGGATACATAAAGAATGTTTCCCTCTGAAGATTCCCAATGAGATTAGTCAGCACAAATCTTGAGTAGTTGAAGCGCAGGCCTCTCACTAGTCCATGAACTGAGCATTCTAGTTTATATGGGATTTGGTCCCAACCCCTAGATTTGTTTGACAGATAGTGAAGGACAATGTGCAGGAGGAACTTCCAGTTGTAGGAGAAGTTGAATTTGTAGACTATCGACCTGCTCACGTCTCCACCATATCCCATGAGGATGTAAGTGCTGTCTAAATCTGGTTTGGGGAATTCTATAGGAGCTCCCTTATCATGAAGTTCGAGATGCTTCCTGATGAGTTGTTCAGTAATGACCAGCTCTTGTCCACAAATGCGAGACCGTATCACACGAACTTCGTTTAGGGTTTTAACTTGACTGTTTTCCTAAAATTCAGCCATATGATTTGAGTAAATGATAGGGTTAATGGTCAAGGCAGTGTAATAAGATGATTAGGTAAGAAAGAAAATGATATCTGAGAAGTTAGCATCTCTTGAAGAATCAAAAAATGCAACTTGGCTGTGCTAAGGGTTGAGTGCCATTTGGGAAAGGTGAGAATGGATGAATTTGAGCTTGGGTGATTTGAGAGTGAAGGAGGCTTTTAGGGCAGTAAATTGGTAACAGAAGATGAAATTGAATAGTCAGGATTGTTTAAATAGGAATGAAATGGCGGTAATGGGGGTAAGGGTAAGGTGAGGTTATGAAATGACAGTGGCGGTAAGGGTTAAATTTTAGTTAAATAATCCGACATCATTAACAAAATCTATACTTTTTACAGTGTGGGGCCCAAAAAGATATCCGTTACACAGTAAAATCTCTCTTCCGAGTGTAAAACATTTCCGAAGGTAATTTGTCTTTCAAGGGCAGTTCTTTCTTCTGAAGCAAAACTTTGCTTCCGAAGGTAAGGATTGCTTTATGAATGGAGAGTTTTATAAGCTTCGGAAGTATATCTGATATGAAATCAATCGCTTCTTCCGAGATTAAAAACTCTTCCAAAAAGAAAATTTTCCAGGGAGGAATTGGCTTCGGAAGATATTGAAGAATATCTTCCGAGAGTTAATTCCTCTTCGAAAGAAATTACACTTAGAACATTTCAAAGAGATCTTTTGTAACAGGGCTTAGATTGCACAAGACATTACACATTAAAAAGCTTTCAAAAGAGGTAGTTTAGTCAATGTTTATTATCATAATAGCTGATATGAGATATTTAAACCTTTGTTCATCAAAAGCTTTGGTGAACAAATCAGTATATTATTCATTTGAGTCAACTTTGATTAGCTTGATCAGATTTTTCTCATGAATATCTCTAATAAAATGATACCTGATATCAATGTGCTTTGTCTTGGAGTGCTTTACTGGATTTTTAGTGATGGAGATAGCACTGTCGTTGTCAATATGGATAGGAGTACTCATAAAAATGAATCCATAGTCTAACATCTGGTTCTGAATCAACAGCAACTGAGCACAGCAGCTAGCAGTAGCAATGTATTCAACTTCAGCAGTTGATGTAGACACACAGGATTGTTTCTTGCATTGCCATGAGATGATCCTTCCACCAAAAATTGACATCCTCCTGATGTTGATTTCTTGTCAATGTTGCAACCACCATAGTCACTGTCAGAGTATCCGTAGAGATTGAAATTACTATTTCTTGGATACCAGAGACCTAGTTTAGGTGCTCCTTTGAGGTATCTGAGGATTCTCTTTGCAGCAGCTAGGTGAGACATCTTTGGAACAGCCTGATATCTTGCACAAATGCAAGTAGCAAACATGATGTCAGGTCTACTAGCAGTAAGATACATCAGAGAACCAATAATTGCCTTATACTGATGTTGATCAGTATCCTCCCCCTCAAGGTCAAGACAAAGATTATGGTTTCTGGGTATGGGTGTCTTGGCTGGTTTACCATCCTTCATCTCAAATCTCTCCAAGATGTCATTGACATACTTGGATTGATTGATGAAGAACCCTTCCTTCAATTGCTTCACCTGAATTCCAAGGAAAAAGTCCATTCTTTCCATGGAACTCATTTCAAACTTCTTCTTCATAATGCTCTCAAAGTCTTTGCACATTTGGTCATTTGAAGAACCAAATATGATGTCATCAGCATAGACTTGAACAAGCAAAATGACCTTTCCAGACTTTCTGATGAAGAGAGTCTTGTCAATGGTACCTCTAGTGTAGCCATTCTTCAGAAGAAATTGAGACAGAGTCTCATACCACAACCTAGGTGCTCGGTGCAGCCCATATAGAGCTTTATCTAATTTGCACACATAGTTGGGGTGCTATGGGTCTTTAAATCCTGGAGGTTGGCACACGTAGACTTCCCTATCTATATCCCCATATAGAAAGGCACACTTGACATCAAGTTGGTAGACAGTGAAATTCTTGGATGCAGCATAAGCAAGGAAGATCCTAACTGCCTCAAGTCTTGTAACAGGTGCAAAGACATCAGTATAATCGATTCCTTTCTCTTGGGTGTATCCTTGAACCACTAATCTTGCTTTGTTCTTGATGATCAAGCCTCTATCATCTTTCTTCTTCCTGAAAACCCATTTAGTGCCTATGGGTACTTGACCAGATGGTAGTGGGCATAGATTCCAGACCTTTTGTTTTCTGAATTAAAGCAGCTCCTCCTACATCATTTCAACCCAACTACTATCTTTCAAGGCATCTTCCACCTTCTTAGGTTCCATCTGGGATAAAAAGCATGAGTACAAGCAGACATTCCCATGATGAGTCTGCCCTCTTGTTCTCACACATTTAGAGACATCCCCTATGATGTTCTCAGCTGGATAAGTATTGTGAATCCTTAGCCAAGGAAACACTTCCAGTTATAGAGATAAATCTAGATTTGACATATTCTGCTTAGGAACTGGGGCACTTTGACCAGCAGCTATTTCAAAGTCATTCAATGAGGACTGATTGAATGAATGAGAAACATCTTCAATTGTTGGCTGTGAATCAGTATTAACAGTTTCCTGTTCCTTCATAATGTTGCTTCCTTCAGCATGGTGTTGTACAGTGTCACCTGATGAAGTTAAAGGATCAACAGGTGAGTCACTGGTTGAGGCTCCACTATCTCTTGAGATGGTTATACTTTCAGTTCCGCCAATAGTGGGAGCTTGATTTGTTATGGATCTTGGAGAACTTGGAATAGGTCTGGGTAACTCAAATAGGTGATTGTCTTCAGAAATGCTTTGAGTACCTGTTCCAGCTGAAACATTCTCATAAGATGGTTTAGAATAGTTTGGAAACAATTCTAAATCAAAAATATGATCAGGGCCATTCCCCCTAACACAAGGAGTGTGCTCATTAACAACTGTATTGGATGATTCCTCAAATTGTTGATTCTTAATGTTGTATACTCTATAAGCTTTTGAGCTAGAAGAGTATCAAACAAATATGGCATCATCTGACTTTTCAGTAAACTTTGCCAAATTGTCTTTTGTGTTAAGTGCAGGACCGGGTGAAGGGGTTAGCACTTTTACAACACAACAACACAATGAGGAGAGTGTGTTAGAACACTTAACAGATCAAATGGGGAACTGGTTATCATGATGCTTAGAACACAAAAGTAATCTCAGAAAGAAAGAACAAGATAACAACACTAGTGGTTGGTTTTCAAGGATGTTGTATATTGCTTCTCAAATTCAAGTTACAAGTATTCAGCATACATACATTACAAGACTTTGAGATACTATATAATACAACCTACAGACAGCCATACTTTGAAGGCCAGCTGGATACATGAATTAGACAACACGATCCATGTAGAGTCAAAAGGCGGATTGCCTTTTGGCTAGTGACTATGACATGCCATAACTCACATCCTAATATATTACAAAAAGGATAAAGGTACATAAAGTAGAAAGGTTTGACCCAAGACCTCAATGTACAGTTTTCCTAAAGCATGGACCTTTTCACCAACTCATATAAGTTGGTGACCAACCAGAGTGGGCAGCGGCAAAGTGGTTCATCTTTATCAGAAAAGGTACATCAGATAAAAGCATGTATGATAAAAGTCTTCGGAAGAATCTTTCTTGATTTCTTGGCTTCGGAAGACTTTGTCTTGAAGCTAAGGAAGACTTCAATTCTGGCTTCAGAAGATATTGGTCTTGGCTACAAAAGATTTTACACTTAGAATATTTCTGAAGTGATGTAAGACTTTTGTAGCAATACTACTTCATGTTCTGTGCAGCATGCAGGAAGACTTGATCATTACATAGAACTACTGAAAGAAGACTATCACAACTACTGAAGAATACTTCTTCAGTTATTGTGATAACTACTGAAAGAGGATCATCATAACTGTTGAAGAGTACTTCTACAGCTGTTGTGATAGCTACTGAAAGACTAGCACAACTACTGAAGAGTACTTCTTCAGTTGTTGTGATAACTACTGAAAACTTTTCTTCAGACTTTGTCTTCAGTTGATATCTTCAGCTGTTGTCTTCAGCTGTTGTCTTCAGCTGATGTCTTCAGCTGTTGTATTCAGCTGTTGTCTTCAGCTGATGTCTTCAGCTGTTGTCTTCAGCTGTTGTCTTCAACTGTTGTCTTCAGCTGTTGTCTTCAGCTTATGTCTTCAGCTGATGTGATCAGCTGTTACCTTCAGCCTTTGTCTTTCAGTTGATGTCTTCAGTTGATGTCTTCAGCTAATGTGATCAGCTGTTACCTTCAGCTGTTGTCTTTCAGTTGATGTTACAAGAGTGTTTTGGCTGCATCAGACTTCTAGGAATCCTTACAAACTCCCCCTAGGCTGATGCTACCAAAACACTTGAAGATATTCAACAGTTCACAGTCCTTAACATGATTATGACCATTCCTTTCTTCATTAGAGGCTCAGGATCACTCAGACTTGTGAATTATCTTCTCATGTCAAAAAGATCATGCAGAGATAAATTAAAGAGGTCTTCCCAAGAGTAGACATTTACTTCACCTTGATCTCTGACTATATGCCATCTCTCTGGATTAGTTGAGTAAGTCCAGGATAAGATGGGTCTTCCTGATGCAAGAGGAGCCATTTGAATTGGAGATGTATGGGATTTCTCTTCTTGCACTTCCTTAGGATGCTCTGATTCATCCTGAGGATCAGAGAAGGTTGATTTTGACTTCTTCTTCTTCTTTGCATCAGATATAGAAGCCATCCTCTTCTTCCTCTTTGCAGTCTTTAACTGAGAAGACTGGCCTGCAACACCTTGTAGATCAGTTGTGTCTTCCTCAGTTGGGTGTTCCTCCCTCACAGGTTCAAAAGGAGAGGGAGTTTGACCCTGTTGTGGGTCAGATGTTGAGACTGGCCTTTGACCTTGCTGTGGATCAGAAGATGAAGCTGGAGGTTCAGTTTGAGTTGTCTCTTGTTGTTCAAACTTAACCTCTACTTGAGGTAGAGCTTGACTTGGAGGAGTGTGCAAGTCAGTAAGCTCTCCATTCTTGATCTTCTGCTTGATTACCCTGATATGCTCATCCATAGTGGGTAGAGACATAGGGCCAAGTCTCCTTCCGGAGAATCCATACAGCTTCAAGAAGCTCATCATTCTTTGTCTATCAGCAGATTTCTTTAAGTTCTTCTGAATGACAGCTCTTGACTTAGCAGCTTCTTCCCTCATTTTCTTCTTTGTTATCTTCTGCTCTTTGAGTACTTAAAGTTCAAGTTGTTTGAGATACTCAACTCAATGTACTCAAAGGGCAAGGGAACAAGTGCTTCTGCCTGGTAGAGACCTGTGGCACTAGGTAGTCTATCATCCTTTGTCTATCTGTTTCTTTATCTACCTGAGGTTCTTGTGTAGCAGCCACAGCCTCTTGCACAGGACTTTCGTGGACTGGCGAGAGAGTAGGAACATACTTGTATAACCTTTGTTGCCTTTTCTTCTCTTGGTTCTCAAGAAGAATTCTTGCATCTTCAGTTTCCTTCCTCTCTCTTGACATTTCCATGTCAGCCAGATCATTCAAATCTTCTAAGGGGAGAGAGATAATCTCATCTATGTCATAGTTCCTGGTCTGCAAGTAAGTAATCCTGACTGCCCTCAACTCATCATTTTGAGTGTTTGGTCTGGGGGCAGCCCTGATTGCAGCTTGCATGAAGCTTGAAGACTATGTAGAACTTATTCCCCTTAGCTTCCTCTTTCTCTCTCTTTTCTCCTCCTCAATCTCCTCAGGGGTTAGTATCCTTTTCCCTTTGTCACCCACAGACCTTAGTGACACTGGGTGGAGAGAGCTTTGGCCTTCATTGCTTGGTGCAGCATCTAAGCTCTTGCCGGAGAGAGACTGTGAGTCACCTTCACCAGCAGGTGTTTTACTGAGGGGTTGAGTTGCTGAAGTAGTTGTTGTTATGACAGATGTTTCAGTCTCTTTCACTTCTTCAATTGATTGTAAGACAGGACTTTCAGGCTCTATCATTGGGCCTTCAGTCAAGGTTTTCCCTTTGAAGCTAATCTCAGGGTCTACCTCAACATCCAGTTGACCAATGACATTACCTGATTGCCTTGTTCTATCTTCTTCAGCTTCTTGCCTTGATACACCCTCCCCAAAGATACTTTGAAACAAGTAGTCTAGGATGTTCACATCAATGTGAACTTGAGGAGGTTGCTGAGTAGGGACAGTTACAAGAAAGGATGGTGAGTCCTCAATGTCCATACTCCTTGAAGAACTCCCAGGTTTTGTGATTGTAGTGACTTTCTCCCCCTTTTTGGTAGCATCACCTTCTTGTATAGGTGAGCTAGGAGTTAGGTCAACCACATCCTCAGGTTCTTGTGTTTCTGGTTGAGCTCTTCTTAAAGGTCTCTCAGCTAGTTGTTCCTTAAGATAAGATATCTCAAGTTGCTGATCATTGACCCTTTGGTTTAAGGTAGTCACTTGAAATTCAAGATGACTGAACTTAGAGACTAAGTCGGGGCATAATTTTGACAGTTGTTGCGCCTTTAGTCTCAGATTTCCCTCATCTTCATCAAAAGAATCATGAGGGGATGAGAGAATTGGACCTAAGTCTTCACTCTCATCACCAGCTAGAGGAAAGAGGTGTAACCGTTGGATATTTGTATGAATTTGAATTTGAGACAAAGTTAATGGAAAAGGATAAACTTTGAAATCCATTGTGTTGGTCCCACCTCTGAAAAGTAGTTTGCTTTTTGCCCAAAAGGTAGTTTTCTTGGAAAAGAAAATCTTCCAAAGATAATTTAACTTTGGAAGTTTTGACCAAAAATCTTCCAAATGTTATTTTGCTTCGGAAGCTTTGACTAGAAAGCTGTAAGGCCCCGTTCCCGGGCACCTCACGGTTGGTTATTCATCGCACATAAAACATTTTAAAACATACATTTACTTTGCAGCGGAAATTTAAAACTTTCATTAATAACTAAAAACATGTCATTTCATAACATTACAACATTTGTTTCCATGTCAAAATACAATGACATTTAAAAATATGGATGCCAGTCTCATCGGAACTGAGTAGTCGCCCTGTGCCATCCTCAGCAACATACCTGCCAACTGGAAACACATCAAAGTCAGCGTTGCTGAGTGAGTTCTAGTTTTATATTAAAAAAACATACTTTTCTTTCCTTTAAAAACCGTTTCTTTACTTTTACGCTATCACACATCGTACGTACACATAGATAATATCATTACTATCTTCTTTTATCGTTCATTCTTTATCTTTAACTTTCATTCGTTCTCTGTCTGTCATTCATTTATTATCTCTCTTTAACTTTCATTCATTCTCTATCTTTTGTTTCTATCGAGATCCGGTCACACTTTACCCTCTTCATGGCACACAGCCATGATTACTGAGGTCGAGTGACAGGGATCCCATTTCATACATACTCATTATATTCCTTCCGTTCATTACTTTTATACGTTCGTTCCTCAGCTTTCATTACGTTCATTAACTTTCGTTCGTTTCATACTTTCTTTTCTTCATAATACTCTTTCCTATTTCTCGTCTCATGCAATTCGTACCAATGGAGTTGTCACTATGACCAACTCTCCCTGTGGGTGAGAATTCTTGGGGTTTAGCCAACATCGCACGCCATCTCATGGGTTAGCCCAACATCGCACGCTATATAATCCACATGAGGTAGGCCAAAATCACACGCTACATAGCACACAGTAAATACCACATCGTACGTATCGGAGCAGCTACCAAAACTGAACTCCCACTGTGTCTATGTCCCCTTATGAGTTACACCGTACATATCGCACTAATCGCACCAACGGAGAGGTCACCTAGACCGACTCCCTCTGTGTGTGTGAGGGCTCTCGGGGTTTAGCCAGAATCGCACGCCATCTCATGGGTTAGCCCAACATCGCACGCTACATAATCCACATTAGGTAGGCCAAAATCGCACGCTACATATTACACAGTAAATACCACATCGCACGTATCAGAGCAGTCACCAAAACTAAACTCCCACTGTGTGTCTATGTCCCCTTATGAGTTAGCCAAGATCGCATGTTATACTACACACAGTTGAGCTGACAACTCCTAATGAGTTATGGGCCTCCTTTCTCTCTACCTGCATGCCAATCTCTCTCATTCTTCCGGATCCTGTCTCCTGTAATACCGGAGTACGCGACAGGGATCTCATTCGAGTCTGTTGCGACACAAAGTCGCTCACCTCATAACTATGTTTGGCTTTATGCCACACCCCCGACGTTAAACATAACTCGGGTAACAACACCCCCACCGAAATGGGTAACATCACCACCCACCGAAGTGGGTAACTACACCCCCACCGAAATGGGTAACTTCACCCCTACCAAAGTGGGTAACTATGACATACTACACCCCCACTATGTGGGTACCTGTGACATACTACACCCCCACTATGTGGGTAACTACTATACACCATGTACCACACCGAAGGTCAGTCACAAGATTGGAACCTCTACGTGCACCCTTAAAGATTAGTTGAACCTCACGTGGTTGAGCTTGAGGCATTTGGAGTCATGCACTTTGGTACACTTCGCTTGCAAGTCTCTCACGTTTTCATTCATTCATTAATGATTCATTCAATCATCATATTCCTCTTTTATTATCTTTCATTTTACGTTATTAATACTTTTCATTCGTTCATAAACAATACACGTAAAGATACGGAAAGATAAACATATATTGAAGCAAGGAACATCGCCATTTACAACTCATCAGTATTCACCACCTATTATGGCAACATCATACTTGACATACATACCTCAAGCATATACGTGCAACACTATCGTCTTCGTGCCCAACGTAACTTCTAAGCCTCAACAGTCCTCTCACATGTACCAACGGGAGCTATCACATGATTACTTACCCTTACTCTTTTCCCGAAGGCCAGTAATCAAACTATGTCTCTCCTCGTGCACAACACTCTACTTGGGCATTCGAGCATTCTTCAGTCACATGGCCTGCATGCGACTGAACACTAAGCGAATGGCCTTCTGTAGCACCCGGAAGTCTGACTTTTGGCAGGCTATACGACTGAGCCTCAGTCGCCTGTGATCTATGCGACTGGAGGTCAACCGCATGGCTATTCGGCCGATTGAAGCTCAACCGCACGTTTGGAGTTCAACCGCCCGAATGGAGTATGAGCCGCATGGAACATGTGCGATTGGGGTCCAATCGCATAGTGTTGATGCGACTGAAGGTCCAGTCGCCCCTGGACCAGATGCGACTGAGCTGTGGGTATAAAAGGGGAGCAGCTCCACTCTCCTCCCATTTTTCAGTCGGGGAGAGGGAGCAGAGGGCGACAGAGAGCAGAAAGAGACCGAGAAGAGAAAGAAAGAGGGGAAGGTGCTGCCCGATTGTCGAGAAGCAAGCTAAATCGAAGCTCACCAACTCCTACCTGACAATGTGAGTTCTAGGACCCCTCATTTACATGTTTTCTAACGATTTTGGGGCTGGAGACACATTAAAACCCTAGTTTTGAGATAGTGTACATTTGACCCATTTGGGTAAATTCATGAGTAATGTGTTCTAGTAAGTAGTAGGACTTGTATATGCTTGTATGATGTCCTAGTATGAATCCCTGAGGCTAGGGAGGGTCGATTTGGGCTAAAAATGGGTGTAAGACGAGTTTGGGTGCGGGGGTTCGCGACTGCAGTTTGTGAAGAACTCCAGTCGCTGCCCAGTTAGGGTTATGCGACTGAAGGGCCATTCGGCCGATTGAGTGAAAGTTGATGTCCAATCGCCCGACTGAGGTTCAGACGCCCGATTGAGCCTCAATCGCACTATAGGTGATGCGACTGAGAGTTTCGGTCGCATGAGTTCAATCGCAGAGTAGTTGAGTCGTACGGTTAAGAGTTAGTCGCATATAACCCAGTCGCATAGTGTCTAGTCGTATGGAAGGAAGTTCAGTCGCACGGTTGAGTACCCATTCGCATGATAGCCCAATCGCATGACCCTGTCGCATGGAGGACATGCGACTGGTGGTAGTTCAGTCGCCCGGACAGGGCTGATGTGAGTGAATGTAGAAGTGTATGCATGATGTATGTATGCTAGTATGATGTATGTATGTTAGTATGATGTTGCCATGATAAATGGTGAATACTGATGATATGTAAGTATGTATGTTCCTTATGTATATGTGTTTTATCTTTAATAACTTTACGTGAACGAATGAACGAAAGAAATGAATGTATTAAGAACGTAAAGTGAAAGATAATGAAAGAAGGAACATGATGAATGAATGCATGCATTAATGAAAGAAAGTAAGAAAGGCTTGCAAGCAAATGAAGGAGGTGCACACCCCTGGCAGGTGTTAGCTCAACGGTGTACGGGTTAGCTACCCCGAAGGATGTACATCGGGTCAATCATTGAGATTGACAATGAGGTGAGCAACTTCGTGTTGCAAGAGACTCGGTTAGCAGGCAATCATAAGATTGTCACTGAGGTGAGCAGTCGCGCACTGCAAGAGACTCGGCTAACGTATGTTAGTAGTGAAGTGAAAGATAAGTGGTGCATGTACTTACCCCAGGTGACTGGATCAGCTTTGTGCACAACGTTCGTGGCTAACCACCACAGGTCCAGCACCAGTAGTATGTATGATGAAAGTGGGGTATTGTACATGTCACCGAATGTAATGAACGTTCGAACGAAAGTAATGAAAGTATGAATGAATGTAATGAATGTTCGAACGTAAGTAGTGAATGTAAGAATGAAAGTAAAGTACGTACAAAAGTACGTGAAGTATGTATGTATGAAGGTAAAGAGAATGATGAAGTGTACACGAATGAAAGTAAGCAATGAATGATGAGATAATAATAATAATATTATCTACGTGTACGTATGATGTGTGAACACATGTAAGAAAGAGCAGTTAATGAGAATGAAAGTATGTTTTATTATAAAACTAGAACTCACTCAGCAACGCTGACTTTTATGTGTTTTCCAGTTCGCAGGTAGTGTTGCTGAGGATGGCACGAGGCGACTACTCAGCTCTTTTGGGATGGCATTCACTTTTTGATTATGCTGCAACGTCATGCGTTGTGGGCCCATAACGCACGCAACTCATCACGTTGCATGCCATTATGAGATTTCTTGAGTATTCCCCTAGAAGGGATTATTTAAGAAATCTTCTTTAGATTTTGATAAGTTCGCCACGCATTGGAAGCGTGCGCGTAGCACATGCAACGAAATATGTTGCATGTGTGTGTCAAGAGTATTCCGTCAGGGTTCTGATGTATGGAATTACCTAAGGAATATTCTTTAGTATAAAAATAAAATTTTTATATGTTTGAACTTAATATCTCCTCTAGAGGTCGTTGTATGATCCTATGAGGAGAAACAAAGTAGAGAAAGCTTCATTTTGTAACCGAGTCAATGATGTAATGACTTTTATGAATGAATGAGAATGTATATATTTTATCATTTCCGCTGCGTTGTTTTATGATTATATACATTATGTACGTCATATGTGCGATGAAGAACCAACAGTAAGGTGCCCGGTGAGCGGGGCCTTACAAGTTGGTATCAGAGCAAAAGTTTAAGTAAAATGGGTAAATTTTCATAATAAACCTAAACTTAAACTGAGAATGGGACAGGGAGAATGAGAATGCCATCTGAGTAGTCGCGTGCCATTAGGTATTTTCTTAAAGATTAACTGGTATTATGTGCGCTTGTTATGTGAATGACGTGTACTGTTAGACTGAGATACTAATGTAGTCAGGATAGGTGATGCTCGGGGTACGAAGAGTAGAGTAAGTGGCTAATCACAACTGGCCACTGTAATTAGGGACTTACTGTACTTAACATAAACTGAGCTATTTCCTTGAATGACCGTGTTGGTGTTTTAATCTTTCAGTGTGATAGAAGATGGTCGGTGATAGATCATCTGATGCTTCCCGTGATGGTGAACGTGGTGATGAGCCGCGTATCACGTGAGGAAGACTTAGGAAAGAGAAAGTAGTTCATGAGGAGAACGAGGTTCCTCACCAAGAAGAGACGGACGAAAGCGCCAAGTTGAGAGCCTCGGTAAAAGAGGCAGTGATTGAGGAAGTGCACCAGGTTATGCAGACGATCTTACCGACTGTAATGACCGAAGCGATAAAGGCAGTACGAGAGGAGGATAGACGAGGGAGGAGACGGTCCTCCGGTAGACAGCAACAGACAGAGGCAGAAACGGTATTGTCCGATGACGAAGAGGAAGAGGAGGAAGAACAGGTTAGGGGGAACGCCCGGGTTGTGACTACGGGAAATTTATGAGGTGCAAGCCTCCGACTTTTGATGGTTCGGGTACGGCTGCTGATGCTCACCAATGGGTGAGAGAGATGGAGGCGGTCCTTGATATCAGTGACTGCCAGGAGGATAAGAAGGTAAAGTTTGCTACCCACTCGTTTACGGGGACGGCATTGTGCTGGTGGGACAATATTGTCCAGGCCGAGGGTAGCAGGGCCATTGGGAAATTGAAGTGGTCTGAGTTGAAGAGGATGGTGATCGAGGAGTTTAGTCCTCGTCCAGAGATGGACAGAGTTGAGAGAGAGTTCCTGCAGTTGGAAGCGGGAACGATGACCCACCAACAATACACGACCAAGTTCAACGACATGGCACGGTTGGTGCCAGAGCAAGTGACGCCGGTGTCTCGCAAGATTAACCGGTATATTCAGGGGTTGCCAGCCGAAATTCGTTGGCACTTGATTTCCGCCGGACCAAGTACTTTCAGGTCGGCGGTGGATTTAGCTGGGAGGTTGTACGATGAACGGGCTGCGATGGTGAAATCTGAGGGCAGTAAGAAGGGAAGTGATGAGAGGAAGTGGCAGGGAAAGAGGTTTGGTCGGGGTGATACTTCGACAAGTAGTAAGAAGGCACGGGTTGATGATCGTCGTGTGGTCGTGACAAGTGCAGGGTCGAAAAAGTGTGGGAAGTGTGGGCGAGAGCACGGTGGTGAGTGCAGATGGGGGCTGAATGTATGTTTCAAGTGTGGAAAGTCCGGACATATGGCCAAAGAGTGTAAAGCAATGAGGTGCTACAACTGTGGGGAAAGTGGTCATATGAATAAAGACTGCAAGAAGCCGAGATCTGAGGGTTCCGGCGTGAAGAAGACAGGGGGTGAAGGGTCGAAAGCGAGCGCCAGAGCATTCACGATGACGCAGGAAGAGGCGAGGACGGACCCTGATGTAGTGTCCGGTACGTTTCTGGTGAACCAAACTTTAGCCTCTGTATTATTTGATTCCGGTGCCAGTAGGAGTTTCATTTCTGTCGCTATTTGTGCCAAATTGCCCGTTAGTAGTAGACGTGTGGAGGTACCGTTTGATGTAGAGACTGCTATAGGTAAAACCACCAGGATTTCTGAGGTAATTGAGGGTTGCGATGTGGAACTGGAGGGTCACAAATTCCCAGTTAAACCCTTTGTGATGACGTTAGGTGGTTTCGATCTGGTGCTTGGGATGGATTGGTTGGCAGATTTCGAGGCGAACATTGTGTGTCGCAAGAAGATGATCAGTTTGACAGCGCCTGACGGTAGTCCAGTGATAGTTTATGGGGATCGGGTTACTATGATTCCGAAGGTGATCTCAATGGCAGTGGCGGGGAAATGTATGAGGCGTGGATGTAACGCCTATTTATGTTATGTGAAAGATGTAGAGAAGCCAGCACCACAACTGTCTGATGTTCCGGTTGTGTGTGAGTTCCCAGACGTGTTCCCGGAAGACTTATCGGGATTGCCACCTGACAGAGAGATCGAGTTCCAGATTGATTTAGTACCAGGCGCCCAACCTGTTGCCAAGGCACCATACCGATTGGCCCCGACAGAGATGAAAGAGTTGATGGAGCAGTTACAAGAGCTACTGGATAAGGGGTTTATTCGACCGAGTATCTCACCTTGGGGTGCTCCGGTCCTGTTTGTGAAGAAGAAGGACGGTAGTATGAGGATGTGCATCGACTACCGCGAGCTGAATAAGCTGACAGTAAAGAACAGATACCCCTTGCCGAGGATCGACGACTTGTTTGATCAACTTCAGGGTGCTAGTTGGTTTTCACGTATAGATCTTCGATCAGGCTACCATCAACTGAAGGTGAAGGAGCAGGATATCCTTAAAACAGCTTTTCGTACGCGCTACGGTCATTATGAGTTCCTCGTTATGTCCTTTGGTTTGACCAACGCGCCAGCTGCTTTTATGGACCTGATGAATAGGGTGTGCCGGCCGATGTTGGATAAATCAGTGATTGTATTCATTGATGATATCCTGATTTATTCAAAGAGTGAGACTGAGCATGCCGGTCACATTCGCGAAGTTTTGGAGACGTTGAGAAGGGAGAAGTTGTATGCTAAATTCTCCAAGTGCGCATTCTGGTTGCGTGAAGTTCAATTCTTGGGTCACGTGGTAAATCCGGATGGAATTATGGTCGATCCGGCGAAAGTGGAAGCAGTTATGCAATGGAAATCTCCGAAGACGCCGTCCGAGATCCGTAGTTTCTTGGGTTTGGCGGGTTACTACCGAAGGTTTATCCAAGACTTTTCCAAAATTGCATCTCCACTGACGAAGTTGACCCGGAAGGATGTGAAATTTGTGTGGGGTCAAGCTCAAGAGAAGGCGTTTGAAGAACTGAAGACGAGATTGACCCAAGCTCCAGTATTGGCATTACCCGAAGGGAGTGAAGATTTGGTGGTTTATTCTGATGCCTCCTACTCGGAGTTGGGGTGTGTATTAATGCAGAGAGGAAAGGTGATAGCCTATGCATCCCGGCAGCTGAAAGTTCATGAGGTTAATTACCCTACTCATGACCTGGAGCTAGCAGCTGTGGTTTTCGCGTTGATTCTTTACGGACCACAAAAGCTTGAAGTACTTCTTCGAGCAAAGAGATCTGAATATGAGGCAACGGCGATGGTTGGAGCTTATAAAAGACTATGATTGTGAGATCCATTACCATCCGAGCAAAGCCAACGTGGTGGCGGATGCCCTTAGCCGAAAGGAGAGGCCCGAGCCAATTCGAGTGAAGGCGTACCAGCTAATCATGACCTCCGACGTGATGAAACAGGTCAAAGAGTTCCAAGATGAGGCTTTGAAAGACGAACATCTTAACTCTGAACGAATGAGAGGTCTGGTCGCGGAGTTGGGTGAGAACGCAACGGGTGTTAAAACTCGGTTTGGGCGTATGTGGATTCCTCGTCTTGGGGATCTACGAATGAAGATTTTGGATGAAGCTCATAAGTCTCGATACTCCATTCATCCCGGTGCCACCAAGATGTACCAAGATATGAAGAAAGATTATTGGTGGCCGGGTATGAAACGCGATGTGGTGGAGTATGTGAGTAAATGCCTCACGTGTTTGCAAGTGAAGGCGGAGCACCAGAAGCCGTATGGAAAGATTCAACCTTTGGACATCCCGGAGTGGAAGTGGGAACACATCACCATGGATTTCATCACAAAGCTGCCACGTACCCCTAAAGGGTATGATACGATCTGGGTGATTGTGGATCGATTGACGAAGAGTGCTCACTTCTTACCGATGCGGGAGACATATTCGTCCGAGAAGTTGGCTGATCTTTTCATCAAAGAAATTGTGACTCGTCACGGTGTACCGGTGTCGATTGTGTCTGATCGCGACACCCGGTTTACATCCAAATTCTGGAAGAAATTCCACGATGCTATGGGGACGAGATTGCATATTAGCACAGCTTATCACCCTCAAACTGATGGTCAGTCGGAAAGGACCATTCAGACCTTGGAGGATATGCTTCGGGCATGTGTTATTGACTTTGGTGGAAGTTGGGATGACCATCTACCGTTAGCTGAGTTCTCATACAACAACAGTTATCACGCCAGTATCGGCATGCCACCCTATGAGATGCTATACGGTAGGAGATGCAGGGCACCCGTCTGTTGGGGTGATATTGGTCAGAAAGAATTGGGAAGCGTCGAAGTGGTAGAGGCTATGACGGAGAAGCTCGAAAGAATTAAAACTTATATGAAGGCGGCCAAGGACCGACAAAAATCGTATGCCGACAAACGACGCAGACCGATTGAGTTCCAAGTGGGAGATCGTGTGATGTTGAAGGTCTCACCTTGGAAAGGGATCATCCGATTCCAGAAGCGGGGTAAGTTGAGTCCGCGATATATAGGCCCTTTCCGAATCATTGCTCGAGTAGGAGAGGTGGCCTATAGGCTAGATTTGCCAGATGAACTAAGTGGAATCCACCCGACTTTCCACGTGTCCCATCTGAGGAAGTGTTTGGCGGACGAAGACATGGTCGTTCCACTGGATGATATCGAAGTAGATGAAAAGCTCAATTATGTAGAGCAACCAGTGGCGATCATAGATCGAAAAGAGAAGAGGTTGAGAAATAAAGTGGTTCCCCTTGTGCGTGTACAGTGGCGGCACAGGAAGGGATCCGAGTCAACGTGGGAAACCGAAGAAGAAATGAGGCAGCATTACCCACGATTGTTCGAGGAGTAACAGGTTTCGGGGACGAAACCTAAAATAAGGGGGGTGGACTTGTAACACCCGGAAGTCTGACTTTTGGCAGGCTATGCGACTGAGCCTCAGTCGCCTGTGATCTATGCGACTGGAGGTCAACCGCATGGCTATTTGGCCGATTGAAGCTCAACCGCACGTTTGGAGTTCAACCGCCCGAATGGAGTATGAGCAGCATGGAACATGTGCGATTGGGGTCCAATCGCATAGTGTTGATGCGACTGAAGGTCCAGTCGCCCCTGGACCAGATGCGACTGAGCTGTGGGTATAAAAGGGGAGCAGCTCCACTCTCCTCCCATTTTTCAGTCGGGGAGAGGGAGTAGAGGGCGACAGAGAGCAGAAAGAGACCGAGAAGAGAAAGAAAGAGGGGAAGGTGCTGCCCGATTGTCGAGAAGCAAGCTAAATCGAAGCTCACCAACTCCTACCTGACAATGTGAGTTCTAGGACCCCTCATTTACATGTTTTCTAACGATTTTGGGGCTGGAGACACATTAAAACCCTAGTTTTGAGATAGTGTACATTTGACCCATTTGGGTAAATTCATGAGTAATGTGTTCTAGTAAGTAGTAGGACTTGTATATGCTTGTATGATGTCCTAGTATGAATCCCTGAGGCTAGGGAGGGTCGATTTGGGCTAAAAATGGGTGTAAGACGAGTTTGGGTGCGGGGGTTCGCGACTGCAGTTTGTGAAGAACTCCAGTCGCTGCCCAGTTAGGGTTATGCGACTGAAGGGCCATTCGGCCGATTGAGTGAAAGTTGATGTCCAATCGCCCGACTGAGGTTCAGACGCCCGATTGAGCCTCAATCGCACTATAGGTGATGCGACTGAGAGTTTCGGTCGCATGAGTTCAATCGCAGAGTAGTTGAGTCGTACGGTTAAGAGTTAGTCGCATATAACCCAGTCGCATAGTGTCTAGTCGTATGGAAGGAAGTTCAGTCGCACGGTTGAGTACCCATTCGCATGATAGCCCAATCGCATGACCCTGTCGCATGGAGGACATGCGACTGGTGGTAGTTCAGTCGCCCGGACAGGGCTGATGTGAGTGAATGTAGAAGTGTATGCATGATGTATGTATGCTAGTATGATGTATGTATGTTAGTATGATGTTGCCATGATAAATGGTGAATACTGATGATATGTAAGTATGTATGTTCCTTATGTATATGTGTTTTATCTTTAATAACTTTACGTGAACGAATGAACGAAAGAAATGAATGTATTAAGAACGTAAAGTGAAAGATAATGAAAGAAGGAACATGATAAATGAATGCATGCATTAATGAAAGAAAGTAAGAAAGGCTTGCAAGCAAATGAAGGAGGTGCACACCCCTGGCAGGTGTTAGCTCAACGGTGTACGGGTTAGCTACCCCGAAGGATGTACATCGGGTCAATCATTGAGATTGACAATGAGGTGAGCAACTTCGTGTTGCAAGAGACTCGGTTAGCAGGCAATCATAAGATTGTCACTGAGGTGAGCAGTCGCGCACTGCAAGAGACTCGGCTAACGTATGTTAGTAGTGAAGTGAAAGATAAGTGGTGCATGTACTTACCCCAGGTGACTGGATCAGCTTTGTGCACAACGTTCGTGGCTAACCACCACAGGTCCAGCACCAGTAGTATGTATGATGAAAGTGGGGTATTGTACATGTCACCGAATGTAATGAACGTTCGAACGAAAGTAATGAAAGTATGAATGAATGTAATGAATGTTCGAACGTAAGTAGTGAATGTAAGAATGAAAGTAAAGTACGTACAAAAGTACGTGAAGCATGTATGTATGAAGGTAAAGAGAATGATGAAGTGTACACGAATGAAAGTAAGCAATGAATGATGAGATAATAATAATAATATTATCTACGTGTACGTATGATGTGTGAACACATGTAAGAAAGAGCAGTTAATGAGAATGAAAGTATGTTTTATTATAAAACTAGAACTCACTCAGCAACGCTGACTTTTATGTGTTTTCCAGTTCGCAGGTAGTGTTGCTGAGGATGGCACGAGGCGACTACTCAGCTCTTTTGGGATGGCATTCACTTTTTGATTATGCTGCAACGTCATGCGTTGTGGGCCCATAACGCACGCAACTCATCACGTTGCATGCCATTATGAGATTTCTTGAGTATTCCCCTAGAAGGGATTATTTAAGAAATCTTCTTTAGATTTTGATAAGTTCGCCACGCATTGGAAGCGTGCGCGTAGCACATGCAACGAAATATGTTGCATGTGTGTGTCAAGAGTATTCCGTCAGGGTTCTGATGTACGGAATTACCTAAGGAATATTCTTTAGTATAAAAATAAAATTTTTATATGTTTGAACTTAATATCTCCTCTAGAGGTCGCTGTATGATCCTATGAGGAGAAACAAAGTAGAGAAAGCTTCATTTTGTAACCGAGTCAATGATGTAATGACTTTTATGAATGAATGAGAATGTATATATTTTATCATTTCCGCTGCGTTGTTTTATGATTATATACATTATGTACGTCATATGTGCGATGAAGAACCAACAGTAAGGTGCCCGGTGAGCGGGGCCTTACACCTTCTGTGCGACTGAACCCTCAGTCGTATGATTGAACAGCTATGCGAATGGACCAATGCGACTGAACCATGCGGTTAAACATCTATGCGACTGGACCTCAGTCGCTTGACTCCCGTGCGACTGGATCCCCATGCGACTGGACCCCTATTCGACTGGACCTCAGTCGCTTGACTCTCATGCGACTGGATCCCCAGTCATACGACTAGACCTCAGTCATGCGGTTGAGCCTCAGTCGTCCCTCAATCGACCGATTGGCCCTTCAGTCGTCTAGCCCTAGCTGGGCAGCGACTGGAGTTCATCACAAACAGCAGCCGTGACATTCGGCTTTCAAACCGTTCCAGACCTCGTTTGAGCTCAAATGAGCCCCTCTAATCCATAGGGAAACATACCTCGACCTCATACAAGCCTATCCTAGTCCGGAATCAAGCCCTAAACGTACCATACACATACACATACGTACATACACGGGTTAAACACCCAAAACCCAAAAAAATAATATTCAGATGTGTTCCAGCCACAAAATCATTCAAAAACTTGTAAAAGAGGGGTCTTAGAACTCACCTTAGTAGCCTCCTCGGTTAGAGCTTCGATTTGACCCGCTACACGTCAATTTTGGCTCACGAACCCGCTTGAACCAATCTTTCTCCTTCTTCTTTCTCTCCATGGCTGATGTTTGTGTGTGTGGGAGGGAGTAAGGGCTGTCCTCTTCATTAAATACTACTGTCCAGTCGCCCGAGCTCTCCATACGATTGAGCCTTTAGTCGTCCAAGCTCCATGCGATTGGACACTCCAATCGTACGATTGAGCCCCAGCCGTGCGGTTGAGCTTCAATCGCATGACTTCCATGCGTATGGGACTCCAGTCGCATGACTCCCATGCGGCTGGACGCTCCTGTCGCATGACACTCCAAATCAAGATTTCCGGGCGTTACAAAAGCTTCCGAAGACAAATTTTGCCTCCAAAAATATTTCAAAGATTTAAAAAGAAAATTCTTCCAAATAGAAACTGGTGCTTAGTGAAGTGATAGAATAAACAACATAGAACACACATAATTTTAGAAATAATATGATTAAGTTTTTTAAGAGAAGCTACTCAAAGTTGATCATCGCAATAGCTGATATAAGATATTTAAATCTCTGTTCATCAAAAGATTTTGTGAACAGATCAGCATATTGTTCATCTGTATGAACTTTGATTAGTTTGATTAATCTCTTTTCAAAATTATCTCTAATCAGATGATACCTGATGTTTATATGCTTAGTTCTTGAGTTCTGCACTGGATTTTCAATGATTGAGATAGCACTGTTGTTGTCTATGTGAATGGGAGTCTCTTTGAAGTTGAATCCATAGTCTAGCATCTGATTTTGAATCCAAAGCACTTGAGCACAGCAGCTTGCAGGAGCAATGTATTCAGCCTCAGCAGTTGATGCAGATACACAGGATTGTTTCTTGCATTGCCAAGAGACTATCCTTCCACCAAGAAATTGACATCCCCCTGATGTAGACTTTGCAGTCATATTGCATCCACCATAATCACTATCTGTATATGCATACAGATTGAAGTCAGAATTTTTAGGATACCAAAGGCCAAGAGATGGGGCTCCTTTAAGGTATCTTAAAATTCTTTTGACAGTGAATAGGTGTGACATCTTGGGATTGGCCTGATATCTTACACAGATGCAAGTGGCAAACATAATATCTAGCCTTCTAGTTGTAAGATACATAAGAGATCCAATCATAGCCCTGTAGAGATGTTCATCAACACACTCCCCCTCAAGATCAGGTCCAAGGGAGTGGTTTCTAGCTATGGGTGTCTTAGCAACCTTACATTCAGTCATGTTGAACCTTTTAAGTATGTCTTGTACATACTTTGACTGATTTATGAAGATACCATTGTCAACTTGCTTCACTTGAATCCCTAGAAAGAATTTGAGTTCCCCCATGGCACTCATTTCAAATCTATCCTTCATCAGCTTCTCAAAGTCTTTGCAGAGCTTTGGATTAGTTGACCCAAGGATGATATCATCTACATATACTTGAACTAGCATTATGTCATTTCTTGTTCCTTTGATGAAGAGAGTTCCATCAATAGTACCTCTTTTGAACCCATGTTGACAGAGATACTGGGATAGAGTCTCATACCACTTTCTTGGTGCCTGATGTAGCCCATAGAGAGCTTTGTCAAGCTTGCAAACATAATCAGGATGATCAGGATCTGCAAAACCAGGTGGTTGTTTGACATACACCTCTTCATCAATCACTCCATACAGAAAAGCACACTTGACATCAAGTTGATAGACCTTGAAGTTCTTGGATGCAGCAAAAGCTAGGAATATCCTAACAGCTTCAAGTCTTGCTATTGGAGCAAAAACATCAGTGTAGTCAATCCCTTCTTCTTGAGTATACCCTTAAATAACTAGTCTAGCCTTGTTCTTGATGACAAGTCCTCTATCATCCTTCTTATTCCTGAAAACCCATTTTGTGCCTATGGTAGTCTTTCCATGAGGAAGAGTAAATAGGTTCCAAACTTTTTGTCTCTTGAATTGAAGCAACTCTTCTTGCATAGCTTCAACCCAACTTTCATCCTTTAGAGCTTCATCAATCTTCTTTGGCTCTATTTGGGATAAGAAACAAGAGTAAAGACAGATATTAGCATTATGAGACTGTCCTCTTGTTCTTACACAAGTTCCAACATCTCCAATGATGTTTGTAGAGGGGTGAGACTTGTGGATCCTTAGATGAGGAATCACAGCAAGTTGTTTAGACAGATCCAAATTGGAGAAATTCTGATCTGGCAAGGAGGATTCACCCTCTACAGCAGCACACTTATCAAGATTAACTTGATCCAATGAGTGTGTGACATCATTCAGATTTTCTTCAATGGGATGGTTCTCAGCATCAAGGAATTCCTAATCACTGTCACCACCACCATGTTCTCCAACATTTGAAGTTCCTACATTTGAGTTTTGTGCCTCAAAACTGGAACATGAAGGCAACTCAGATGTATCAGCAGGATTTGTCATTGATGTGCTGGTAGAAGCTTCGTTTGCAGGATTAGTTACCACTAGAGCTAGAGATATGTTGCTTGAAGATCTTCTCAGCTCAATTCTTGGATCAGGATCACCTGTAGGTAATATATCTGTGGATCCTGAAACATTCTCACAAGATTTGTTAAAATAGTTGGTAACTAAGTCAAGATCAAACAGCCAATCTGGACCAGAACCTTTCACACTGGGAGTGTGTTCATCGAAGGTCACATTGGCTGACTCCTTAACTACTCTAGTTCTGAGATTGTATACTCTATAAGCCTTAGCTTGAGAAGAGTATCCAATGAAGTGTCCATCATCTGATTTCTCAGCAAACTTGGCTATATGATCTTTGGTATTCAAGATGGTGCAAGGACATCCAAAAGACCTGAGAAGACCAATGAAAGGTTTCCTCTTGTGCCAAAGTTCATAAGGAGTCTTACCATGTGTCTTAACTACTAAAACTCTGTTCTGCACATAGCAAGCAGTATTGACTGCCTCTGCCCAGAAGGTGATGGGCAGTTTAGAGTCAGACAACATAGTTCTTGCAGCTTCAATTAGTGTCTTGTTTCTCCTTTCAGCAACTCCATTTTGCTGAGGAGTCCTGGGAGCACTATATTGTCTTGTAATACCCTTTTCATCACAAAATGTATCAAGTATTTGATTCTTGAATTCAGTACCTTGATCACATCTTATGGTTTTGACCTTGTGATCACATTGATTCTCAATCTTTAAGATGAAATTCTTCAGAATCTCAGGAGTCTCATCCTTAGTTCTAAGGAAGAAGACCCATGTGAATCTTGTAAAGTCATATGTGATCACCAGACAGTAAGAGGTCCTTCCTAAACTCATTACATTGGTGGGGCCAAAGAGATCCATATGTAGCAAGTGTAGGGGTGTAGTGATGGAATTTCTTTCCTTAGGCTTGTGAGATACCTTGTGTTGCTTCCCTTTCAGGCATGCAACACAATGATCATCACTTGTAAACTCTCTTTTTGGTATTCCAGTTACCAAATCATTCTTTATCAATTTATTCATGTTCTTAAAGTTTACATGGCACATTCTTTTATGCCAAAGGAAAGATTCATCACTATTAGCTTTAGATAGAAAGCATGAAACTTCTCCTGAGGGAGATGTTTCTTGCAAATCCATCTTGTACATGTTCCCTTTCTTGGGGGCTCTGAGTAGGATGTGCTCATGAGGAATGACCACCCCGGGCTTGAGAACAATGCACTCATGCTCAGTAAACAGCATGTTATGACTCTGATCACAAAATTGAGATACACTCAAAAGATTATATCCAAGCTCTTTAACAAAGTTTACCTTGTGAATGCTGAGCTTACCATTTGTGACCTTGCCCCTTCCAGTAATATAACCACCTGCATCTCCTCCAAAAGCAATTGGTCCTCCATTAATTCTCTTAAATTTTTGGAGTAGTGACCTATTGCCTGTCATGTGCCTGGAACAACCACTGTCAATGATCCATACATTTTTGTTTGTCTGTAGCTGTTCCTGCACAAAGAGATAGCTAGTTACATTTGGAAACCCAAGCCTCATTGGTCTTGGGCTCATTCAAAACAGTTGAAGACAATGCAATAGTAATAGATCCTATGGTTGTGCTTTGAGGATCTTGAGCTGTTGTTGATGAAGAACCTTCAGTCTTTTGGTCTTTTTTTGACTTCCACACCACCTTTGGAAGTTTAGACTTGACCTTCAAAACTTCAGATGATTTTGGGACTTTAAAAGTTTTGATGACTGGTTCTTCGGAAGATCTTGCCTTTACTGCAGCAAGCTTCAGTACTTCTGAAGCATTCCTTTTTTCAGAGACCAAATTTTCTTCCGAAGGCAGTTTTCCACTTGCCTTCTTCTTCATCTTGGAACTTTCTTTGTTTATCATGTGAGAAGTACCTTTAGGATTATATGGACAATCCTTGGCCAAATGAGAAGTACTCTCACACATGACGCACATCAGATTCTTCTTTCCAAGAGTCTTATTCAAGGAAGAGCACTGACTTTGGTCACATCCTTTCTCCATCTTCACCTTTGCAGGAGCTGAGACAGTTCTTTTAGGTTGAGAACTGTTCTTGGAGTAGGATGGTCCAGGTTGTGTAGCAGTAACACACAACAGATCAGTTTTCTTCTTGTTGCTGAGATGAGTTTGACATGAACCAGAATTCATGTCATCAGTCTTAACTACTTCAAACCCTGCAGATATAAAGACTTGTTTCTGCTTAGAGTCAAAAGTAGCCTTGATCTCTTGAGCCTTCCTTGATTTTCTTTTGGCTTTCCTGATCAAGTTCTTTCTCCTTGACTTGGTCATCCCAACAGCTTTACTCTCCTCAGAGGAATGGTGACCCTTCTCAGAATGCTTTTCGTCACTCAAACCAAAGTCATTCTTCACCATCTCCTCTTCATCCTTTTTAGTCAAAGGATCTATGAGGGGAAGCTCATCTTCACAAGTTCCACACCTAGGAGATCTTACAGACAAGATGGTGTGTGGAGGAGCTATCTCACTAGATCCCAGTCCCTACTTGTTCTGATAATACACTTTTGCATGCAAGAATGAGGATATTATGTTCTTGAAGGTATCTTCTTCAAGAACACAATTTTCTTCCTTAGCTTTGCTGATCACAAGCTCAGCTTGGCATTCAGTTAACTTAGTTATGAGATCTTTGATTTGAGTCCTGTAATTTGTTAGCTCATGTTTAAGAGTTGAAATGGTTTTCTCTAAATCTTCTATTTTAAGTTTATAGTCATTTTCAGCTCTTTTAAAATCAGCTTTCAAGATGTTTAAGGACTCAAGGTCAGATCTCAGCTCTAAGTTATATGACCTGTATCTATTAACTTTAGCAATGCATTCAGAAGAGCAAAGATTTTCCAATACCTTGGTTTCATCATGATCTGCCATAAGAGCTTTGTTTGGAGATGCATCTTCTATCTGAAAGCTCCAGTCAAAGCCTCCCTCTTCAATAGCAACTGCAGCCTGTTGCTTTGGGTTCTCATTCTGGTGAACTTTCTCAGTGTAGTTTGGTCTGGTTTGTGTCTGGCCACCATTTGTTCTTGCTGCCTTACACTCTCTTGCAAAGTGTCCCATCTGGTTACAGTTGTAGAACTTTACCTTGCTTTTGTCTAGCCCAAACTTTCCACTAGATGTATTGCATGGAAATCTTCTCCCAGTCCTCTTGTAGAACTTCTTGGCCCTGTGACTGAGAAGAGCCATTTGCTGAACTATCTCCATATACTCCAGATCATCTGGATGGATACAGTCCAAGTATTCAAGAGTGAGGAGAAGGTTGCCAGAGGTTTCATCAGCTGAGACAAAGGCATGAAAAGAACTTGTCTCTTGGAAGGGACTTCCTTGAGTGTAGCTTTCTCTTGGTATCTTTGGAAGAGTCATGAAAGGCCCCTTCTATGAGGTGTCAGGGTAGCATAACAACTGATGTTGTGGTTCAATGCATTCCCTTTCATTCACATGAAGAGCTGAACTCATTTGGTTTTTGGAGTTACCAGAGGAATTTTGCATGCTCATCTCCATCTGGAATGCACTCAGGATACCATACAACTCTATAAGAGTAAGAGTTTTAAGATCCGAAGTTCTCTTAATCACAACACAATAATGTGTCCATAGTTTAGGAAGAGAAGACATGAACTTCCTTACTATGTCTCTGTTCTCAAGAGTTACTCCAATATCCACTAGAGTGTCCACTATCTCAACATACCTGAAGTATTGTTGAGTCAGTGTCTCACCTGCCTTGAAGGTGAAGTTTTCAAACTGCTGCTTCAAGAGATCCTGCTTGTTCTCTTTAGTTTCCTTAGATCCTTCGTACATGAGCTTCAGTTCTTCCCATAGATCTTTAGCTGTCTTGCACTTCTTGAAGCCTCTGTAGATGGAGTTTGGGAGAGCAGTTTGAAGACAAGTCATGGCCCTTTGATCAAGCTCTATTCTCTTCCTGTCTTCTTCTGAGTAATCATCTACATCTTTAGGGATGATACGATTACCAGTAACAGAAGGAGTGCTTGGTATGAAGGGACCATTGATAACTGAGTCCCACATCCTTGAATCTTGACACTTGATGAAGCCTTCCATTCTTGTACACCATGTGCAAAATCTTCAGGAGTGATTAGTGGGGACTTGGTCATAGTACCAGTTTCCATATCAGCTTTATAAAGAGCTGCTATTTGAGTTGTTAAGTATTTTATGTGTGTGAGGGATCTTAAGATGGTGAGATCTTATATCAAGAGCCTGGAATGCTCTGATACCAAATGCAGGACCGGGTGAAGGGGTTAGCACTTTTACAACACAACAACACAATGAGGAGAGTGTATTAGAACACTTAACAGATCAAATGGGGAACTGGTTATGATGATACGAAGAACACAAAAGTAAACTCAGAAAGAAAGAACAAGATAACAACACTAGTGGTTGGTTTTCAAGGATGTTGTATATTGCTTCTCAAATTCAAGTTACAAGTATTCAGCATTCATACATTACAAGACTTTGAGATACTATATAATACAACCTACAGACGGCCATACTTTGAAGGCCAGCTAGATACATGAATTAGACAACACAATCCATGTAGAGTCAAAAGGCAGATTGCCTTTTGGCTAGTGACTATGACATGCCATAGCTCACATCCTAATATATTACAAAAAGGATAAAGGTACATAAAGTAGAAAGGTTTGACCCAAGACCTCAATGTACAGTTTTCCTAAAGCATGGACCTTTTCACCAACTCATATAAGTTGGTGACCAACCGGAGTGGGCAGCGGCAAAGTGGTTCAGCTTTATCAGAAAAGGTACATCAGATAAAAGCATGTATGATAAAAGTCTTCGGAAGAATCTGTCTTGATTTCTTGGCTTCGGAAGACTTTGTCTTGAAGCTAAGGAAGACTTCATTTCTAGCTTCAGAAGATATTGGTCTTGGCTACAAAAGATTTTACACTTAGAATATTTCTGAAGTGGTGTAAAACTTTCATAGCAATACTACTTCATGTTCTGTGCAGCATGCAGGAAGACTTGATCATTACATAGAACTACTGAAAGAAGACTATCACAACTACTGAAGAATACTTCTTCAGTTATTATGATAACTACTGAAAGAGGATCATCATAACTGTTGAAGAGTACTTCTTCAGCTGTTGTGATAGCTACTGAAAGACTAGCCCAACTACTGAAGAGTACTTCTTCAGCTGTTATGACAACTACTGAAAACTGTTCTTCAGACTTTGTCTTCAGTTGATATCTTCAGCTGTTGTCTTCAGCTGTTGTCTTCAGCTGATGTCTTCAGCTGTTGTCTTTGTAGAAGACTAATCAAGGCTCGGCAAAACATTTGAAGATTGAACGAAGACGAAGTCTGAAAACAGCATGTGCGAAAGCCTGTTCCACGCGAGTTGAAGCTGTCACACGAGAACAAGCAGTTTCCACGCGAAGAAGCTTCCACGCGAAAGTCTGTCCCGCTGGAAAGGAAGCCGCGCGAAACGTCTTTCGCGCGAGAACTTGATGTTTAGTATAAATAGCTTAGTTTTCGTTTTGTAATAAAGCTTTTGTTCATTTATCTTACTTGTTCTGTGCGAAATCGCACAAGACCTTTCATAGGTTGCTGTTGTTCAATTCAGTATCATTTTGAGATCAATTCAATCTTCTTTTCAATCCAATCTTGTTTATATTCCGCGTTCACAAGATTGAGATCGTGTGTTTATAGTTTTTCTGGGAGAATTCGAGGTTTTACAATTGGTATCAGAGCACTAGGCTCTAGAACCACGATTTGGAGAAGATTTGGATTGTGTTCTACTCGTTTTTGAAGAAATTCATCATTGATCACTGTAGATTCAGATATGGCGATGTTATGCTGCTCGATTTTGGAGAATTAGGACTGATTTGGACCGAATTAGTGGATTTTAAGTGAATTTTAATCAAAATTATACTTAAAATTGAACTAAATTCATTAAAATTGGACTAAAATGGGTTTAATCAGACATATTCTTTGATTTGGAGGTGGTTCTCGCTTGAACAAACTGTTGGAGATTCGATTCTGCACGAAATTGAAGATTTTCGCTTGAAACTGAGGGTTTTCGCGTGCGAAAAACTGTGTTTTCGCTCAGACAGTTTTTCACCTTTTTGTGCGATTTCGCGTGAAAAGGTAAATTGGAAATTCGCACGAACTGCTCTCTCGCGCGAAAGGTTGTGACGCGCGAAATCTCTTTTCGCATGATTTCTTCTTTCGCACGAAAAACCTGATTTTTGACTTTCTGATCACTATGGCTTCAACAACTCAGAATTTAAAGCATCTTACTGCTTCACTTCATCTAGACACGGAAATTGGTACTGGTAACAAGCCACCGAGACTTCTCTGTGAAGACGATTATACTGATTGGGCTTTCCGATTTGAGAGATATGTCATTTACACGGAACCTAAGATGTGGAGATCAATCCAGTACGGTCCTTACATTCCATTGTACAAAAATGATAAAAGAGAAATGGTTCGAGAAACCTGAACACTTGTGGGATGAAGATGACATCAAGAGGTTGGAACTGGATGATAAAGCCTATGTTGCCATCACTATGGCACTGACTACTGAGATTTCACAAAAGTTTCAAGAGTTCAGAGGTGCTAAGGTGTTATGGGATGCTCTGGAGTCTCAGATTATGGGCAACAAAGATATAAGAGAAAGCAAAAAGGATATGTTGAATCAAGAATTCAAAATGTTCAATCATATTGTTGGTGAAGAGTTGGAAGCTCAGATTGCCAGGTTTGTTAGACTGGTAACAGAAATGAAGAGTGTGGGTATTACTCTGGAACCCATCACTGTGAACAAGAAGTTGCTAAATTCACTTCCATATAGTTGGAATAACAACTGTACATTGATCAAGAGAACCAAAGACTTGTATACTCTTCAGTTGACTGATCTCATTTCAACTATCAAGTCTTATGCAATGGACGATAAGCAGCGAGCTGCTAATCATCTCAGTTCTCTGGGTGCTGAAGGAACTGCTCTCTATGCAAAGATGGCTAGTAATCCGAATAACTATGTCAGTTATACACAAATGTGTCAGCAACAACAATCTGGAAGTGCGGCATCTTCTTATATGCAACCAGCAGTAAACCATCAAGTTCATGTTCCAGCTGCTCAACACTATTCCCCCATCATCCATCAACAAGCCCCTCAATTTCAAGATTCTCATAGTGGTCAACATGCTTATGTTGCTACCACTAATCCATCAAAGCAGACTGTCCAGATTGCTGAGGAGCATCTTGCACTTTTCACTACTTTTATGTCAAGCTATGAAGCATTCATGGCTGGTAGACTTACTGCTCCTAATGTTCTGGTTGATGATCTTCAACAAGTCAATCCTGATGATGTTGAAGAAAATGACATCAAGTATCAAATGGCCATGGTGGTTTACAGGGCGAAGAACTTTGCTAGACGAACTGGGAGAAAAATGTTTGGTGTTAACAACTCTAGCAAAATCGGTTTCGATAAGTCTAACCTGAGGTGTTACAACCGTGACAAACCAGGTCATTTCACCAGAGAATGTACTGAACCAAAGACTGGTCAACCTGAAGGCCCCAAGAAGATGGTGACTGTGGAAATAGAGCCGAAGAAAGACAAAGCAAGTACTTCTGGTGGTACTAAAGCATTAGTTTCTCAAACTAATGCTGAATATGATTGGTCAGATCAAATGGAAGCCCTTGATCTAACTTTGTCTACTGCATTTATTGCAAAGATTGTTCCAGAACCAGAAGAAGAAGAAAATCTGTTTGCTGAATTCGTGTCTGATGATTTGTTGGAGGGTTTGTTTGCTAAAGTGGAAGAAGAAAAGGAGAAAGTTGAAGTAGAGAAAGTGAAAACTGAACAAGAGGATGAGAAAGTTGAAGACTCAAAGGAGAGAGTTGAAGAAGAAAAGGAGACAATTGAGAAGAAAGATCAGGTTGAGAAGGTTGCTGAAGAAAAGAGTGTGATTGAAGAGTACACTGTCGAGCCTCCAGTCAAAAGCCCATGTGTTGATCCAAAGACTGTTGATGTTGCTCCAGTAGAAGAACCAGATGCTGAAATGAAAGTATTCATGGTCAAGAAGGTTGAGGAAACAGAAGGGGAAACTTCAAACCAAAGGTATATGATGGTTTATGCAAAAATTCATGTGTTGAGAAAGTTCAAAGATACAGAGTTCACAATGAGAGCCTGATAATGGAAGTTGAAAAACTTCAGTATCAAGCTCGCAAACACAAGTCAAATGAAAAGACTTTTAAAGAAAAACTTGAAGGTTTAAACAATACAATATATAATTTAAAATTAAATCTTCATGATAAAGAATGTACTAATAATGATTTGACAAATAGAAACAATGAACTCGCTTTAGAAATTAATAGACTTAACAGTGAATTAGCCACGGCTAAATTGACTGTTGAGAAATTTAAACTTTCATCAACAATGGTTGAAGGAATAATCAAGTGACAAATGACTCAGAAGATTAAAGGAGGAAAATGCGGTGTTGGGTTTTCTAACATTGTTCCTCCAATTAATCATGATTATTCATGTTTACCTTCATCTGATAACATTTGTGATTCTGATATGGTCTATGGGATTGGTTTCTCTCCATCTCAAGACTTCAAACCTTCAATCAAAGTAAATTTATCTGTTGATCCTATCATGGTACCCAAACCTAAACAATCAACTGAAAACTTTTGTGCAGATAAATTGAAGGTGGATGGGTTGGTTGAAGAATGGGAAAGTGATAGTCAAGGAGAAAATGAGAGAGAAAATTTGAAAAATAAGAATGTAAAAGTTTTACAATCTGCTTGTAAACAAAACTTGTCAGGAAATGAAAAGGATGTGATTTGAATGAGATGAAATCAAATAGTAAATATAATTTGAATGCAAATCAAAGGGTAAATCGGAAAGAAAGAATTGAAAAGGATTTTAAAAGCAGATTTGTGTCTAAGGGATTAATTGAAAATGAAGAGCATATTTTTAAAGAAACGAATTCTCGATTCTTTAAAAATAAACTTCATTATAATGCTAATCTTGTGAATCAAGATGTTTGTAGCCCAGATTTGCAAGTGAATGATTCTTCTGCATTCAATCTGAAAATTCAAAAGCCTGGTCCTTCTCCAGCACCAATCTGTATATCTAAGCCTGGTCCTCCTCCAGCAAATTCAAAGTCTGGTCCTACTCCAGCAGAATCAAAGACTGTTCCTATTCCAACACCACCAATTCCAAAAGTCAAAACTGCCAAATCTCCAATCCAAAGTGGTCATAATTCATCGATTTCCTCGAATCTGCAAAAGATGAATTTGTAATTGTCAAACATGGCAAAGATTCGAGAGACTGTGGAGAAAGTTAAACCTAGTCAATCTGACTTTGGTTTTTATGACAATTTTCATAATTGTCATCCACAGTTTGTTTTCCACACACAACAAAAGAGATGCTATCAGAGTGGAAACACAAATCATTTGGCAAAAAATTCTCTTTTTCGACAAAAATCATTAAGTAAACAAAGATTTCATAATTCTATTTCTCATAATAGAAAACTGTTTTTCACTCGTGGAAAATTTTCAAATAATATGAAATCAAAGGTTGTTAATGATTTTAATGTCAAACGGGATAAGAATTTGACTAATGATGTAAAAGAAAATGTCAAGCTTAAAAGCATAAATGAAAAGAATGATGTGCAAACCAAATATAATAATATCAAATCATTTTGTCTTGCTGCAACACATAATGTGCTCAAGTCATGTTTGACTTGGGTACCAAAAGCTAAGTAATTTTGTTACTAATGCAGGGACAACCGCAAAAAGGCTACTGAAAGTCAATGGCATGTAGATAGCGGTTGTTCAAGACATATGACTGGGAATTTATCATTACTACAAGATGTTCAGTCATATAACGGAGGAAGAGTGATTTTCGCGGGAGACAAAGGAGGACGTATAACCAAGCATGGTACAGTTACAAATGGTATCCTTAGCTTTGAGAATGTTAATTTTGTTGAGGAATTAAAACATAACCTGTTAAGTGTGTCTCAAATCTGTGACAAACAATATTCTACACACTTTACTAACAAAGAATGCTTAATCTTAAAACCAGGTTTTGTTGTTCCAGATGATTGGATTTTGATGAGGACTCCGAGAGACAATGACACATATCTTCTTGATATGCATTGTTCTAATTCTTTGGTAACAGCTTCTTGCTTACTATCCAAAGCCTCGGAGAATGATTCCATGTTATGGCATCGTCGATTAGGACATGTCAATCTTAAAAACATGAATAAAATTGTACGTGGAAATCATGTTATTGGTTTACCTGAAAAGGAATTTCAATTAAATGAACATTGTTTGTCATGTTCTAAGGGTAAACAACATAAACTTCCTCACAAACCAATTGCACACAACTCAGTCGAATCAATCTTACAACTCTTACACATGGATCTTTTTGGTCCAGTGAGTGTTTTAAGTTTGGGACGAAGATCTTACTGTCTGGTTGTTACTGATGACTTTTCTAGATTTACTTGGGTGTTTTTCTTAGCATCTAAGGATGAAACTCCACACCTTTTGATCAAGTTCATTACTTTAGTGGAGAATCAGACAGAGAAAAAGGTAAAATGCATCCGAAGTGACAATGGGATAGAATTTTGCAATCAAACTCTGAATGAGTTTTGTGAATCAAAGGGAATTGCTAGACAATTCAGTGCTGCTGGCACTCCATAACAGAATGGGGTTGCAGAAAGAAGGAATAGAACATTGATTGAAGCTGCTAGAACAATGATATCTGCTGCCAAATTACATTTGTTCTTTTGGGCTGAAGCAGTAAACACTGCATGTTATGTTCAGAATCGTGTTTTAATCAACAAAAGATTAAATAAGACTCCATATGAAATATTTTATAAACACAAACCCAAAGTTAAATATTTTAAAGCCTTTGGTTGTTGTTGCACTTTGTTGCATACAACTGAATCATCATCAAAATTTTCTGAAAAGGCTGATGAATGTTACTTTGTGGGATATGCTGCTAATAAGGTTGCATATCGAGTTTATAATAAAAGAACTAGACAAATAATTGAGTCATTTAACATTGATTGGCACGAGCTTAACATTACTGATGCAGGTTCAGCTCCTTCATGGATTTATGATTATGAATCTTTGTTCATAAATTTTAAAATTTCTACAACTTCATCTACAGATTCTAATTCTCAAGCAATCTCTTTGGATAACAAAATCATTGAGGAACTTCCATCTTTGATATCTGATGATTCTGCTGTTGCTTCATCATTCAAAGATATTCCTACAGCTTCTGTACCAGTATCTGCCTGTTCTGAGTCATTAGATGTTTCTACAGAACAAATTCCTACTCAGGAGCTGGAAGAATCGTTGAGTTCTCCATTATCTTCATCTTCTTCAGAAACTATACATACACCGATAGAAATCATTCAAGTTCCATTTGACGAATCTCCAAATGTGTCTACTGCTTCTGAAACTCCTATTTCAGATGACACACTTGAAGAAACTATTGTGTATCAATCTCAACATTCTGAAGAAGTTATTGATAATGTTGAACATATTACCAATTTGGAAGATGGAATGGTTGCAGATGAGATTCCTCAATTAAGAATACATAAAACTCATCCAACTGAAGCAATCATTGGTCCGTTGCATGAAGGTGTAATTACCAGAAGTCGATCAGGGACAATCAACACATGTCTGTATGCTTGCTTTCTATCACAAATTGTGCCCAAGAATGTGGAAATGGCACTCAAAGAAAACAGCTGGATAGAAGCAATGCAAGATGAGTTGATGCAATTCAAGAAGCTCAATGTTTGGCATCTTGTTGAACTTCCAAAGGATAAGCTTCCGATTGGAACAAAGTGGATATTTCGAAACAAGACGGATGAAAAGGTGTTATAGTTCAGAATAAAGCATGTCTGGTTGTGCAAGGATTCTATCAAGTTGAAGGATTGGATTATGAAGAAGTGTATGCTCCAGTTGCAAGACTAGAAGCAATACGCATATTCTTAGCCTTTGCTTCATACATGAACTTCAAGGTGTATCAGATGGATGTTAAAACTGCATTTTTATACGGAGAAATGAAAGAAGAAACCTATGTTTGTCAGCCTCCAGGATTTGAAGACCCAGATCATCCTGATTATGTATACAAGTTGGATAAGGCGCTATATGGATTACAACAAGCACCTCGTGCTTGGTACGCAACTCTGACTGAACATTTGCTCACAAATGGTTATTCACGAGGAGCAATTGATCAAACCTTATTCCTACGAAAATCAGGCGATGATATCATTTTGGTTCAAATCTACGTTGATGATATTATTTTTGGTTCTACTAATGATAGTATGTGCACGGAATTTGAAGCAGTGATGAAGAAGAAATTTGAAATGAGTTCTCTTGGAGAAATTTCATTTTTCTTGGGTATTCAAGTTACTCAATCTGAGACGGGTATTCTCATCCATCAAGAAAAGTATGTTCAGACTATTCTTGAGAAATACAAGTTTCAAGATTCCAAAGTAGCTCCAACTCCAATGGCTTCTCGTCCTACTCTTACTCCAGATCCATTAGGAGAATCAGTTGATCAACATCTTTACAGATCGATGATTGGTTCCCTTATGTATCTCACTGCAAGCAGGCCGGATGTCATGTTCCCTGTTTGTCAGTGTGCCCGCTATCAAAGTGATCCAAAGGAATCACACATGAAAGCTGTCAAGCGGATTTTCAAGTATCTCAAGGGTCAACCTAAACTTGGTCTTTGGTATCCTCGAAATTCCGATTTCAATTTATTTGCTTATACTGACAGTCATTATGGTGGTTGTAACTTAGACAGGAAATCGACCACAAGAGGATGTCAATTCTTGGGTAACCGACTCATTTCTTGGCAGTGTAAGAAGCAGAACACTGTATCCACATCCACTGCCGAAGCTGAATATGTGGCTGCTTCGAGCTGTTGTTCCTAGCTTGTCTGGATTCAGCAACAACTTCTCGATTATGGTCTCAACATTTATGACACACCCATTTGGTGTGACAACACAGCAGTTCTGAACATCGTAAAAAATCCCATTCAACACTCAAAAACTAAACACATTGACATCCGTATCCATTTTATGCGCGACTGTTTTGATCATAAACTTATTCATCTAAAACAAGTGCCGTCAACTGAAAATATCGCTGATTTATTTATCAAGGCATTTGATCATTCTCGATCTGATTTCCTTGTGCAATCATTGGGAATGATTAACTATGGATAAATTGGTTTAATGAATCTTCACATAAAGATTTTTCATTTTTTTATAAACAATAAAATTGCAATTGTTTCCTTTTCTTAAAAGGACAATCACAATTTTAGGGGGAGAAAATTAGAAAAACAAGTTCTGAAAAATATTTTTGGTCTTAGGGGGAGTTAAGATCAAAGGATTGCCAAAATCAAAAGAAGAAATTTTTATAATTAAATGAGAAATGATATTACAAAGTTCTACAGAGTCTAAGTACTTTCAAAGGCTTAAATACGAATAGACCTGGATTATGTTTGATGTGTCGATAGGCTTTGCTTTCAGAAATGAAAAGATCATAATTGAGTGATTACACTTGAATTAAAGAAATATGAATTAGTGGGGAACATATCAGGATTCTGTGCCAAAAATGTTCTAACACAGACTGAGAGATATAATCTTGTCATACTCAAGCCTGTATATGTTTGATTCAGTGATTATCATAACTATACATATATCTATATAAAAGACAAAAATACAAAAAGAGATAAAAAGAGAAAAAACACAAAAAGAAAGTCATTGAGCAAAAAGATGCCAACAAAGGACATATAGGATATAAGATGCCAAGAAGCACAACAAATCAAAAGATATGTCTAAAAGACATACATACTATATGGTATATATTTTCTATTTTGAGAGTATTTCTTTAACCTTGGAAGGCAAAATCGAAAGATGAGGCATGTAAGTCCAGATGGCTTGTAAGTCCTAAACATCTTGAGAGGGCAGACGTAAGTCCGGATGGCTGTCAATAAGTCCTTAAACTTGTTAATATTCCGGGTTAAGAAATATTTCTCTGGCTAGTTATGCTCAAATAGTTATATTTAGGAATATAATAAATGATATCACTGATCAACAATGCATGGTTTAAGTCAAATTGGGGTGACTTGAAATCTCAATAGTGTCTTGAAGGATAATAATTATTCTACAGAAGTTCTGATTGTGAGATCCACTGACTTATATTAAATCAACACAAAACATGATATATATCACTCATTATGTTTCTGAGTAAAACCTGAAGTATAAGTTTAAAAGGACAAAATATATTGACAATCAACTTAACCAGTTATTTTAAATAAAAGCCGGACAGAGTCTTAACTTGAAAAAGAACTATATGATCTCATTATGAAAATTCTTACAAAAACAAACAAATCCGATCTTGATTCTTTAATTGTTTTCATTCTTTTGTTATTTTGTATGTAAGTGTTTTCATTTCACTTTTGTGTTATATAATTTTTAAGACTAATAAATAACAAAGATAAATTTTGAAAATTGGAGATTCATTAAATTAACTGGTCACTTGGTAAATAAAACAGTATGTTGACATAAGTAATTCAGAATAAAAGGATTGAAAGTTTTGAAAAATAATAAGAAAGAATTTAAAAAAAAGAGTTGAAAAGTTTGAGAAAACCTTTCATCGCGTGCGACAAGGAAAAGTCACGCGAAAACCATGACTCGCGAAAGGGTCTGTCGCGTGAAAACTTGGAGGTTTAAATATCACAGTGTTCTAGACAAACCCACTTTTCGCTCAAACCACCCGAAAACGTCTCTCGCTTCGCATCCGAAAACCATTGTCGCTTTCTTCTGAAAATCAAACTCTGAAATCATCACTTTCTTGCTTAAGATTCTGATTCTTATTTTGTTTCCATTACCTTTATTGTGTGATTTTCAAGGTATAAAATGTTCGATTTGGTTACTGTAGATATGCACTACTAAGTGGAACTTAACATCTTAAACTAAAATCTTAAAAATTGAACTTTAAAGTTGAAATTGACAAATGGAATAGACTTAATGGACTTAGGCGACAGGAATGGAATGGATTTCTTGGATTAAAATCGAGTTTTGAAGCGTTAATTTGAAATTTGAGTTGTGCGAATCGCACATGAAACTGAATAGACGCGAAATGGTGTTTTCGCATGAAAATGGTTTTCGCATGATCATTGTTTTCGCTTGAAATTCGATTTTTCGTGTGAAACAAGTTTTCGCATGATAAAACATTGTCGCTTAATTCATGTTTTCGCCCAAATATAACTCTCGCACGAAGTCAATTTTCGCATGACTTGAGATTTTGCATGACAGAAAATTTTGAAATATTTTCAAGTGTTGATGTTGTTGTCTCAAGTGAACTTATCGCATGCAACTTGTTTTCGCATAATAAATCTTTTGGTTGCTGAAATTTTAAGTGTTGTACATATATTCACATGTAACTAAGCTTTGAAATGATAAATTGTTTCTAAGTGATAAAATGTTCTAAGTGTAAACCTCAAAAGTTAAAATGTTCTAAGTGTTGAAATTCTATATGCATAATTAAGTTATATTCAAGAGTGTTCTAATCTTGATCTTATTTGACAATGCAGATGGCACAAATGATTTTTAATAAAAATCATAATTGTGTTGCTTACTTAGACGAGGTTCCGGAAGGGAAGGAACTATTTTCTTCTATGATTGATGGATTGAAGAATTCACGCATTGTTTATGCGATATCTGCTGATCCTGCTATTTATTCGGAGCTAGTCGATTCATTATAGAGCACTGCTGCTCTAGAAAAAGACCAAGCGGGAAACTAGATTATTACTGCTACTGTCAAAGACAAACGAGTGACAGTTTCTCAGTCCATCCTGAACCTAGTTCTTCTATTTGATGATCAAGAAGGAGCACCAACTAGACTTGATGATGATACTGTGATTGATTGTCTGGCTCGTATAGGATACGAGTACAGATATCCAAGTTTAGAGAAGAAATGGTTACCACCATACTGGAAGTACTTATTTCATGTGGTGATTCATTGTCTGAGCAACCTCAAAGCTAGGATGGATAGCTTGAGTGCAGTGTTTGGCTCCTTATTGGTTTCATTGGTTGCTGATATTCCTTTTAGTATATCTGGAGTTATATTTCAGGAGATGGTAAATAATGCCACAGCCAATCCTGGAAAGAAGTTCATCATGTACCCAAGATTTATCCAGTTGGTGATAAATGATGTGTTGGATCATGATAAGGCTGGTGCAACCAAAATTGCTTCACATAGTCAATTTTTGGTACTACATTCAAAGGCTTCCGAAGCTGAGAAGAGATCTTCCGAGAGTCTGAAGGACAGCTTCCGAAGACAAAGTCTGAAAGAGCTTCCGAAGACAAAGTCTGAAAGAGCTTCCGAAGACAAAGTCTGAAAGAGCTTCCGAAGACAGAAGAAGCAGTCTTCCGAAGTATAAGTGGCTTCGGAAGAAGTTATTCTTCCGAAGTACTTTATCCTTCGGAAGACATTGCTATGTCCAGCAGATAAAGGTATGGTCCCTGACAGTCCGCTGCAGACCTCTTATACAGCATGGCATCTTCCTAAAGAGCCATGTTGTTGACCATACTTTATTCTACTGTTCACCTTTTTATGATAGTACATGTTACCAACTTTAGTTGGTGACAAAAGGTAAGTCAGGGACATGTCCTGACTACCAACTTTCAGGCAAAATGTCTGAAAGACCTCACCTAGAGTCTTGTAGTATAGATGTAAGGGTAGAGGTGTCCAGCTGGTATCAAAGTATATCCGGCTGTAGGTAATATTATATATATCTTCTCCCTGTAACTCTTCACATAAGCGATTTGAGTCCAAGTGTCTTGTAATCCTTTGTGTTGAGAAGCAATATATAAAAGTACCTTGAAAATTTATCTGCTGTGTTAATTTTCTTACTGCTTGTTACTTGTCATATTGTGATCAACTCTTCATAGACTGCTTGCTGAGTGTTGTTCATAGTGAGTTGAGAGAAAAACCACCCACAAATCCGATCCTGCAATTGGTATCAGAGCTCCAGGCTCTTGATTATGAGATCTTACCATCCAAATCAACCTGTTTTTCACTCCTCACTACAAACCACTCACTCAAATGGCCGCTCTCTCCAAGGCTGATATGGAAACCGGTACCATGACCAAGTCCCCACTGATCACCCCTGAAGACTTTGACACATGGTGCATCAGAATGGAAGGCTTCATCAAGTGTCAAGATTCAAGGATGTGGGACTCCATTGTCAATGGTCCTTTCATACCAAGCACCACTTCTGCCACTGGTAATCGCATCATTCCAAAAGATGTTGATGATTACTCAGAAGAAGACAGGAAGAGAATAGAGCTGGATCAAAGGGCTATGACTTCTCTCCAAACTGCTCTCCCCAACTCCGTCTACAGACGCTTCAAGAAGTGCAAAACTGCCAAAGATCTATGGGAAGCACTGAAGCTGATGTATGAAGGATCCAAGGAAACCCAAGAGAACAAGAAGGATCTCTTGAAGCAGCAGTTTGAGAACTTTACTTTCAAGGCCGGTGAGACCTTGACTCAACAATACTTCAGGTATGTTGAGCTGGTAGATACTCTGGAGGATATTGGAGTTGCTCTTGAGAACAGAGACATAGTTAGGAAGTTCATGTCTTCACTTCCTAAACTATGGATACATTACTGTGTTGTAATCAAGAGAACTTCGGACCTTAAGACTCTTACTCTGACAGAGTTGTATGGTATCCTAAGTGCATTTCAGATGGAGATGAATATGCAGAACTCCTCTGACCACTCCAATAACCAACTGAGTTCAGCCCTTCATGTGGTTGAAATGGAAAGCATAGAACCACAGCATCAGTTGTTATACTACCCTGACAACTCACATACTGGACCCTTCATTACTCTACCTGAGACTCCAAAGTCTCAAAAGGTTCAACACAACTCCTTTCAGGATAGTTGTGCCTTTGTCTCTGGAAGTGGACACCCTGGTGATTTTCAATACTGCTTTGATGATCTTGAGTGCTTCAGTCCAGATGATGTGGAGTATTTGGATATTGTCCAGCAGATGGCTCTTTTAACTTATAGAGCGAAGAAGTTCTTCAAGAGAACTGGAAGGCAATTCCCTCAAAACCCAGTCAACAGCAAGTTTGGGTTTGATAAGAGCAAAGCAAGGTGTTACAACTGCAACCAACTTGGTCACTTTGCTAGGGAATGCAAGGCTCCCAAGAACAACCCGGGAACCCCACAGGCCTCCACACATCCCACTGCTCCCAAGCATGAAGAAAAGTCAACTGAAATAGCTGCTGTTGCTCAGGAAGTTGACTGGAGCTTCATGGTACAGGATGTGACTCCCGCTCAAGCACTCATGGCCGGAACAGATGATGATCAGGTATATGAACATCTTTGTACTGCTTCCTGTATTGCTAAAGTTAAATTGTATAAGGATTACATTTCGGAAATCAGATCTGAGGTTGAGTCTTTAAATGTGCGAAAATCTGACTTTAAGAGAGCTGAATCTGACTATCAAAGGAAAATTGATGAGTTAGAGAAAACTGTGTCTTTTTTTAAAACATGAAAAGACTAACTATAAGACTCAAATCAAAGATCTGATCTCCAAAGTTTCTGAAGTTCAAGCCCAGTTAGTCACAGCTGAGGCTCAGGCCAGGAAGCAAGCTATTGCTGAGCAAAGCTTCCAAACTATTCTTGCATCAACCTCTCATTCCAAAATGTTTTATCAAAACAAAGAAGGGTTGGGAACCAGTGAAATAGCTCCACCACACTCTTATGAGTCTATTAGACTACCTAGATGTGGTACTGAAGAGCAAGAGGTTCCAACTGCTGACCCTTCTCCATTGGATCTAGAGGATGAAGTGAAAATAGTGGCCTCCACAGGGGAGAAACAGGAGGATACACCCATCTCCACCTGTGATGATCAAATCCTAACCACCAAGGCAAGAAGAAGCAGAGCTAAGGCTGCTAGAAGGACTGCCAAGAAGGTTGCAGAGTCCAAGCTTAAGTTTGACCCTAAGCAAAAGGGTGTCTTCATTTCTGCCGGATTTCAAGTGGTAGGTACTCCTGATTCAGGAAAGGAGTGTAGTACCAGCACTCCTGTCCTACTGAAGGATCAGAAGTTGAAAGGGAAAGTTGCTGATGACGAGAAGAAACCCAAGAAACAGCAACCTGCAAGTTCCCAGAAGACTAACATTGCATGCATAATGTGTGGTCTGCACAACCACATGGCTAAAGATTGTTACTACAATCCAGCAAGCACACATTATGCAAATAATGTTAGACAAGAAGTAGTCAGAGAAGGTTTCTCAGTTGGACCACTTCAAAAGATCCAAATAATGAAAAAGGAAAAGTTGGTCTCGGAAGCCAAGTTGTTTTCGGAAGAAACTGCTTCTTCCGAAGAGAAAATGGCTTCGGAAGCCAAACCTTCTAAGGTTCGGAAGAACAAGAAGGCTTCCTTGAAACCATCTCAGAAGAAGACTACTTCGGAAGAAAAGGTGGTGAAGGCTTCTTCCGAAAAGAGAGAAGCTTCGGAAAAAGACCATGCTGCAAAAGCTTCAACAAGCTCATCCTCAAAGATCAACCAAAGGATGGATTGGAAGATCAAGGAAGATGCTGCAGCCCAAACCTCTTCTTCAACAATGACCTCTATTGAACCCCATTGCATATCTTTTGGTTCAATTATGTCACTATCTTTGGAAGAGCCCAAGACCTGCAAGGCTTGGGCTTCCAAACAAAACTAACCATCTCATCTTATGTGCAGGGACATCCATTTGACAAGAACAACAATATCTAGATTGTAGATAGTGGATGCTCCAGGCACATGACAGGGAACAGATCTCTCCTTCAACAATTCCAGAACTTTGATGGAGGGCCTGTCCAATTTGGAGGCGAGGCCGGAGGATATATTTCTGGCAGAGGAAGTATATCCAATGGCAGAATAAACATTGACAAAGTTCACTTTGTCAAACAGCTTGAACACAATCTGTTAAGTGTTTCTCAATTCTGTGACCAGAAGCATCAGATGCTTTTCACAGAACATGAGTGCATTATCCTCAGACCAGGGATGACAATTCCTCCGGAATTGGTGCTTCTCAGATCTCCCAGGAAAGAGGATATGTACAAGCTAGATATGAACGATGCTTCTCCTATGGGTGAAGTATCATGCTTTCTTTCCAAAGCAGATAGTGATGAGTCAACACTATGGCATAAACGCATGTGTCATGTGAATTTTAAAACAATGAATAAATTGGCTAAAAATAACTTGGTACATGGTTTGCCTAAAAAGGAATTTTTCTGCAAAGATAACTGTGTTGCATGCCTGAAAGGGAAACAACACAGATCATCTCATAAATCCAAATGTGTTAACTCTATCACTACTCCATTACACTTATTGCACATGGATCTCTTTGGACCCACAAGTATAATGAGCATTGGAAGGAAATCATACTGCCTTGTGATAGTTGATGATTTTACAAGATTTACATGGGTATTCTTTTTAAGAAGTAAAGATGAAACTGCTGAAACTTTAAAATCTTTTATTCTTATAATAGAAAATCAAATTGATCACAAGGTTAAGATCATTAGAAGTGATCAAGGAACTGAGTTTAAAAATTTCGTTCTTGACTCATTCTGTGACTCAAAAGGGATTGCCAGACAATATAGTGCTCCCAGAACTCCTCAACAAAACGGTGTTGCTGAGAGGAGGAATAGGACACTTATTGAGGCTGCTCGGACTATGTTAGCTGATTCAAAGCTGCCTCTAACATTCTGGGCAGAGGCAGTCAGCACTGCATGCTATGTGCAGAACAGGGTTCTTGTAGTGAAGCCTCATGGAAAAACCCCTTATGAGTTATGGAACAAGAGGCCACCGTTCATTGGCTTTCTAAGGTCCTTTGGCTGCAGGTGTACCATACTTAACACAAAGGACAACTTGGCAAAGTTTGCTGAGAAGTCGGATGATGCTATCTTTATTGGATACTCTTCTAGCTCCAAAGCTTATAGAGTATACAATATCAAGAATCAACAATTTGAGGAGTCATCCAACATAGTTGTTAATGAGCACACTCCTTGTGTTAGGGGGAATGGACCTGAGTATATCTTTGATTTAGAATTGTTTCCAAACTATTCTAAACCATCTTATGAGAATGTTTCAGCTGGAACAGGTGCTCAAAGTGATGCTGATGCTGATGCAGGTCAACTATATGAGCTTCCCAGACCCATTCCAAATTCTCCAAGAGCTGAAGGGCAACAAGCTTCAACTATTCACAGATCTGACAGTGTAACTATCTCCAAAAATAGTGAAGCTTCAATAAGTGAATCACTTGATCAACCTCAAAGTTCCTCAGGTGATCCACTACAACACCAGGTTAAGGGAAGTGGTATTCTGAAGGAACAGGCAACTGTTAATACTACTTCACAACCAACCATTGATGATGTTTCTCAATCATTCAATCAGTCCTCATTGAATGACTCTGAAACAGCAGTTGGACAGAGTGATCCAGTTCCTGATCAGAATATGTCTAACCTAGACTTATCTCTGCAACTGGAAGTGATTCCTCATCTTAGGATTCATAACACTCATCCAACTGAGAACATCATAGGGAATGTCTCTGAGGGTATGAGAACAAGGGGACAAACTCATCATGGGAATGTCTGCTTGTACTCATGCTTCCTGTCTCAGATGGAACCAAAGAAGGTAGAAGATGCCTTAAAGGATAGTAGTTGGGTTGAATCGATGCAGGAGGAGCTGCTTCAATTCAGAAGACAAAAGGTCTGGAATCTATGCCCACTACCATCTGGTCAAGTACCCATAGGCACTAAATGGGTGTTCAGGAACAAGAAAGATGTTAGAGGCTTGATTATCAAGAACAAGGCAAGGCTAGTAGTTCAAGGATACACCCAGGAGGAAGGAATCGATTATACTGATGTCTTTGCACCTGTTGCAAGACTTGAGGCAGTTAGGATCTTCCTTGCTTATGCTGCATCCATGAACTTCACAGTCTACCAACTTGATGTCAAGTGTGCTTTTCTGTATGGGGATATAGATAGGGAAATCTATGTGTGTCAACCTCCAGGGTTTGAAGACCCACAGCACCCCAACTATGTGTGCAGACTGGATAAAGCTCTATATGGGCTGCACCAAGCACCTAGGTTGTGGTATGAGACCTTGTCTCAGTTTCTCCTGAAGAATGGATACACTAGAGGTACCATTGACAAGACTCTTTTCATCAGAAAGAGCGGAGAAGACATTTTGCTTGTACAAGTCTATGTTGATGACATCATATTTGGTTCTTCAAACGACCAAATGTGCAAGGACTTTGAAAGCATTATGAAGCAGAAGTTTGAGATGAGTTCCAAGGGAAAAATGGACTTTTTCCTTGGAATCCATGTGAAACAGATGAAGGAAGGGTTCTTCATAAATCAATCTAAGTATGTCTCAGACATCTTACAAAGATTTGAAATGAAGGACTGTAAACCAGCCAAGACACCCATACCCAGAAACCATAATCTTTGCCCTGACCTTGAGGGGGAGGATACTGATCAACATCAGTATAGAGCAATTATTGGTTCTCTGATGTATCTCACTGCTAGTAGACCAGATATCATGTTTGCCACATGCATTTGTGCAAGATATCAGGCTGCTCCAAAGGTGTCTCACCTAGCTGCTGCAAAGAGAATCCTTAGATACCTCAAAGGAGCACCTAAACTAGGACTCTGGTATCCAAGAAATAGTGATTTCAATCTCTATGGATACTCTGACAGTGACTATGGTGGCTGCAACATTGATAAGAAATCAACATCAGGAGGATGTCAATTTCTTGGTGGAAGGATTATCTCATGGCAATGCAAGAAACAATCATGTGTCTCTACATCAACTGCTGAAGCTGCATACATTGCTGCTGCTAGCTGCTGTGCTCAACTGCTATGGATTCAAAATCAGATGTTAGACTATGGGTTCAACTTCATGACTACTCCTATCCATATTGACAACAACAGTGCTATCTCCATTACTGAGAATCCGGTGAAGCACTCCAAGACAAAGCACATTGATATCAGGTATCATTTCATTAGAGATATTCATGAGAAGAATTTGATCAAGTTAATCAAAGTTGACTCAATGAACAATATGCTGATTTGTTCACAAAGGCATTTGATGAACAAAGATTTAAGTATCTCATATCAGCTATTGGGATGATAAATATTGATTAACTACCTCTTTTGAAAAGTTTTTTAAATGTGTAATGTCTTGTGTCAATACAATTTAAGCCCTGTTACAAAAGATCTTTAAATTATTCTAAGTGTAAATTCCTTCCGAAGAGGAATTAACTCTCCGAAGATATTCTTGAATATCTTCCGAAGCCAAAATTCCTCAATGTAAATTTTCTTCTCGGAAGAGTTTTTGGTCTCGGAAGAAGCGATTGATTTTATATCAGATCTACTTACGAAACTTATACAACTCTCCATTCGGAAAGACAACTTTACCTTCGGAAGCAATGCCTTGCTTCGGAAGATAGAGTGCTTTCAAAGGACATTTTTACCTTCGGAAGCAATATCATGCTTCGGAAGAGAAATTGCCTTCGGGAGAAAATTACCTTCGGAAATGTTTTACCCTCGGAAGTAAAGATTTTTTTATGTAACGGATATCTTTTGGGCCCCACTCTGTAAAAAGTAAAGATTTTGTTGATGATGGTCAGATTATTTAAAATTATCTTTGTCGCCACTGTCATTCCTCCGCCGTAAACCACCATACCACCCACAGTAACCCCAAACAGTTACCCTATTACCACCACTACCACAATTCACCCCTTTTAAATAATCTTGACCGATCAATTTCATCTTCTTTTACCACTTTACAGCCCTAACTGTTCCCTTCACTGTCAAACCCTCAATTTCACCCAAATTTCAAGCTTAACTTTCTTCAATGGCGCTAAACCCTCAGCACAACCAAGTCGCATTACTTGATTCGTCAAGGGATGCCGACTTCACCCAAATCATCACCTTTCTTACCGAATCCACATACCTCACTGCACTCACAGTTAACCCAACCGTATACTCCAACCATATGTCAGAATTTTGGAGCAACGGTGAAACTGCAGTACTGAATGGGGTTCGAGTCCTGAGAACCCGAGTTTGTGGCCAAGAGTTGGTCATCAATGAACAGCTCATCATGGAGCATCTCGAGCTTCACGATGATGGGGATCCTACTGAGTTCCCCAAGGAAGACTTGGAAGGTACCTATATCCTCATGGGATATGGAGGCGATGTCAGTAGGTCTACAGTATACAAGTTCAACTTCTCTTACCATTAGAAGTTCCTGCTGCACATTGTCCTACATTGCCTCTCCAACAAATCAGGGGGTTGGGATCAAATCCCATATGAACTAGGATGCCTAGTTCATGGGTTGGTGAGAGGCCTCAGATTCAACTACTCACGATTTGTGTTGAACAACCTAATCACCAATCTGAGCAGGGATACATTCTTCATGTATCCCCGATTTCTTCAACACATAATCAACTGTGAGATGGAACCAAGCAAGCTTGTCTGCGCAGCTGCTCTTCCTGTTCCCCACATGAGGCCTACCATCTTCAAGATACTGAAGAAGATGTCCACCAACTTCACTGGACGGTACACTCCATTACCTCCAGAGATGACTGAGCGCATAGCTCCTGGTGACATCCCTGTTATCCCCACAGGTGATGAACCCAGACCAGCAACATCCACCACAATACCAAAACCTTCTTTACCCATCAAAGCTACATATCAGAGACGCCCCAAACGAACCCTTGTTCAATCTACTCTGATTGAACAAGCTCCTTCTGTTCACACCCAAAGGACTACAGTGGAATCATGGGCTCCCACTCAGTCCAAGGTCACACCATCCTTCATAATTGACCTCAATGTGGGTTTTGAGCCTCCTCAGTCTCAAACCCCTGAGCCCGAAACCCAAGCCTTAAGCCCACAGGGTGAGTCTCTACACTCCCCTGTGCAGCCTTCTAGGGACAGCCCCACCAAAGGCTCAATGCCTGTAGACATTGATCTAAGTCCCGGGTCAGTAGGACTAACCACCCTCTCTTTCACTGACCTTTTACTCCGAACTGATGAAGAGATTACATCTCTCCATGGCCATGAAGTTGATCTACAACACCCACTGAAAGATCAACAGAGCCAAGAGGGATCCCTTGTCTCTAGCCCCCATCAGAAGCCAGCTACTGAGATGAGTCCCACTGATGTGGAGGGGACTCATGTAGGCTCAGCTGCCACTACTCAGAGTCTCTCACTGAGCTCTCAGGACAGTGGTAACATCATTAGGACTGAGTCTACGGCAACTTTGCCCATTGACATCTCTGACAGAGATGACTCTGAGCAAAGGAAACCAGGGTGCCAGGAAGCCACATCTGGTGGTGAGAGTGAGCATACTAGGTATGTTATCTCATCTCCCCGTGATTCTTCTCATGAAGATGAGGGAAGTATGCAACTAACACTTCAGTACTTGCTTTCTAAGGTCTCCAACCTGGAATCACAGGTGAGGATCTTAGAATCAAGGACTGCCACTCAGCAACTTGAGATTAACTCTCTCAAGGCTAAACTAGCTGAGAAACAGACAGAGAGGTCTGTTAGGCATGTACCAATTCAGGTCTCAATGACTTCTTCCTCTAGCTCATCTAGCTCTCAAGATGATGCTACCAAAAAGGGGGAGAAAGTTCAGAGACAAACATCTGAGGAACCACAGACCCAATTCATTTCTTCCCAAATCATTACACTACCTGAGTCATCTCAATCCTTTCTGGAGATTGACTCAAGGATGCTTCAAGATCTCTACAGACTTTTCACAAAGTTTGTATTGAGATCATCCCTAGAACAGCCCAGCCCCGACACCACACTTGCATACTTTGGGGCTGAGGAGCTTCAAAGACTGACTGCACCTTCTACCACTGTGGAGGAAGTTGGTCAACCTAAGGTCTTCATGGAACCTTAGATTAGCTTCGAAGGGGAAATGGGGACTGATGGCCCAGCAACTGAAACAGATGGGACAGAACTTGCAGCAGTCTCATCTTCCGAAGCTCTAGCTGAAGCTTTCGAAGCTTACATGGAAGCCTCGGAAGAACAAGACAAGTCTTCCGAGGCCGAAATAGAAGCTGCGGAAGGCTTATTTCAGATGTCCGAGGAACTGACCATCACAGATGTCATTGCTGAAATAGTATCTGAGGTGAGCAGGGAGGACACTTCTGAAATTCCTCCAACCCAAGCACCAGCTGAACTTCTCTCTCAATCACAACCCTCCATCCAAGAACCACCACAGTCAAGCACTACTAAAGACAAAGGAAAGAGCAAATTGACTGCGGAAGAACTTCAGGAGGAGGAGAGGATTGAGAAGGCTAAAAAGAAAGGTAGGTTTCCTACTGAAAAGCTGCTAGCTGCTAGTTCTAAGGCAGCTGCAGCCAATCAGGAAGAAATCAACCTGAAGAGAAAAACAGCACTCATTGACCAGCTCATCAGTCTAGGAGCTGTCAATGAGGAGATACTCCTGCTACCACTAGAGGAGCTGGTGACTTTGGAGAGGTCAACCAGGCTACAACAAGAAAGGGAAGCCAGGTTGGCCTTAGAGAAGGAAAAAGAAGAGCAGAGGGAGGCAGCCCTGAAGCTGAGAGAGGATAGGATCAAATTCCTACTCTAAAGAGGCTTCAGTCTTCCTGAACTGTCTCCACATGACAATGACATGATCCTGCTGCTCCACAATAAAGAGCAGGATCAAATGGAGAAGGAAAGGAAGAAGGCTGCTAGGGAGAAGTTGAAGGTGAAGAGGAAGAGGGAAGAAGAGAAGGAGGTCACTGCCGCCAAGAAGTCTGATGATAAAGCCTGGATGAAAGACTATCTTCGGGCTCATGGCTTCTCTGGTAGGCAGGTGGGACCTATGTCCGAAAGGACACTCCAGCGGATAGTCAGTGAAATTAAAGCTGACATCCGTTTGGGGAAAAGGAAGGAGATGTGTGAATCCAAGGATCGCGATTCAGGAATTATCAGTATTAAAATAAATCAATTTAATGATCGCGGAATTATCACTAATTGACGTTTAATTGTTTTTTAATGATTAATGATGAACACAACCACAGAAACACAATAAATACGAAATCAATAATAATTCAAATGTATTTCATTAACTATACTGTAATGATTACAAAAGAATAATAATGAATGACTATGAACAATGAATTCTGTGAAACGAATAATGTTTGATGTTGATGTGACGGCAGCTAGGGTTGCACAATGAACTCTTGACAGCCGTAATAATGATTGATTATGTTCTCCTCGAGATGTGAAACCTAGGACTCATATTTATAGATGATTTGAGTCGGTTAAGGAAACACCGGATCTCTCGGGATTTGTTATTGATTGAGTTGACTTGTTTGACTTCTTGGTATTTGCAATCGCACAAGTATAATATTCTTCCGCAACAATCTTCTCGTCCGCAGAACATTTGTTCTTCCGTAGATGATTTAGTCTTCCGTAGCAAAGTTGTTCTTCCGTAGGAAATCCTTCTTCCGTAGGAGTCTTCACTTCATGGTACTTGATCATCCGCAGGAACATGTACTTGGTCATTTGGTCTTGTAAGAAACATATCTACGGATTAATAAAATTGTTCATCCGTAGATGTTTCATACACTTGGTTAATTCCATGAATCCATCCAAGTATATTGTTTTTCCCTGTCAAGTCACAAATCAACACACATATATATGGGGTTATCCTATAGATTCAAAGCACATATATATATATATATATATATTTTTACTGTTACAAGTATTAATTACAAGACTTGATTTTCAAGTACTAAGCCTATACAAAATTTATCTAGCCCTATACAATCTAGACCTAACAATACTCCCCCTTAGGCTTAGCTCCTTGTAATCAGTCTTTTAACACTGCAAGCTCCTTAACTCTTGCTATCATTTTATTGTAGAAGTAAGATATAGCAGTTTTTTGATCATCATATTTGTACTTTATCTGCATCCTGCTGATCTTCTTCAGTGTGTCATAACTGAGTCCCAAAACATCTTCTTCTGTAGTGAGTGTTTCCACTACACTATCATTATGCACTATTTCTAATTCATCTTCTTCAGATATTCTGAGCTCAGACACTTCAGCTATCATTGTTCCTTTTAGTAGCCCAGCCTCATGCTTCCTTCTCTTGTGTGCCTTTGTATGCAGTTTATCTATCACTTGAATCATATGCACATACAAGCAGAGATCATTCTGGGCTTTTTCATCTGTTAGTTTTGGGAAGAATTTATCATGAAGATATGAAGTGTAGCTTGGGTGTAGCATCTTTATCTCTACTGGATCAAAAATCCTGATCTTATCAGCCTTCTTCCCATCAGCATTTCTCAGCAATACCATCTCTTTATTTCTTTCAACATATCCCCACTCTGTGATGGGATAAGTGAATTGATTTCCTTTGATGCTTTTGATGGTATCTGAGCTTTGTCACAACCAACTCTCTTTATCATATCATCATCTACAAGAGATGAGACTTCAGCTGTTCTTCTTTTCTTGCTTTGTTTGAATCTTTTGTGCTCCTTATCATCTTTCTTTGCTTGTATGAGCACATCATCAAAAAATCTGGTCTTCATACCATTTACAGCTGCAGAGAAGTCTCTCCTCCTAAGATGGATTGGATAGTTGGTTATTGGGATGCTTTGTAAATCCCTGATGTCTTGCTCCGGAAGACTCAACAGAGCTTCCACATCATGGAAGTATTGAATTCTTCCAGATGTCCTCTTTATTACTGCACAATCCCAGTCTGGATCATATTTCCAGGCCATAATCCTGTGTTCTTCCACAGAACTGGGAGTTGTGATGTGATCGTACAGTTCAATGAGAGATGATTTCTTCTCAGTAATCTCTCGAACTGTTGTTCCCAGAGGCCATACCTTTCCGGGGATTACAGCCCTTGGCTCTCTGATTAGTTTTTCTTTTTCCTTGTGCTGATCTTTTGGTTCAACAGTTACTGGATCAGCAGCAAGTTTGCTTTGTTCATTTGGATGTGGAGCAGTGGTTCTGAACTTAACTCCAGTTTCCAGTTCCACTTTCATCACATGCTCCATCATCCTCCGCAGTTCTCCAGTGGTTCTGTCTTTGAGCTCATGCGGTTTGTAGTTGTGACCCTGTAACCAGCAAGTCATATTGTACTTGGTGAGTTTTGCTGTGTCACAGTGGCCCAAATCCTTCCTTATCTTCTCCAATGATTGAAAAGTTGTAAAGGCTTCATAATCACAGTTTGGGATTATGAACCTTGGAGTATTCTTCATTTCAGAAGTGTTCATCCTTCAACCATGTCATATGAAAACCATGGTTGATGAGGGTCATAAACATGCTCGAATCAGGCCTCTCTTCCATTATGTCAGCTGTTGTTAGAAGGTCATCGGGTGGGGGACTCAATTCTTGTCAGTTCCTCCCACTCTTTCTCACTGTCATCATCATCAGTGGTTTGTACCTTCACAGTAGACACATCTACTGAAGGTGTAGGTGCAGGGGATGGAAGTTTTGCTTTCTTTGGAGAGCTTTCAGCTTCAGTTTCTTTTCAGTTGCTCCCATGTATTTTCTTTTCCGGGTGTATGGAATCATTTGCTTAGCAGCTTTACCCGTCTGTTTTGGTTTATCAATACTTTGGGCATCTTTTGTTTGCAGATCAGAGATTTTCTTTTTCAGCTCTGCTATTTCTGCATCTTTCTTTTTGAGCAGTTCAGATTTCTCATTTTGTTCAGTCTTCAAAGAAGCCTCCAACTCTTGTTCTCTATTCAACAATGCATCGATGACTTCACTGTTGCTTAGAGCATCTTCTCTCAGCCTTTTCAGTCTAGCATCTTTCTCCATCAGCTCTTCATCTTTTTCTTTGATTATACCTTTCAGCTCTTGTATTCTTTCTTTTCTCTTATTTGATTTGAGTACTAACTTGTTGTACTCAGCAACCAGATAGCTTTTGCTGACAGGAATGTCATTGTCACTTAAATCATCTTCATGGTATGCAATGACATCCTCAGCAGATCCTTGTACTTCCTCATGCTCATCAGCAATTTGTTCATCTTTCAATGAAGATATTGGCTCAGTATGTGCTGATGAAGCATGTTCTTCTGTGTGTGTTGGTGAGATAGGAACAGTGCTGGCTTGAGATAATATCTCTGTATCTCCTGAGTGTACAGAGTGTACAGACTCAGTTATCTCAAAAGGCTCGGTTCCAGCACTTTCTGGGGATGCATGTTTTGGAGATTCTGGTGGTGGTAGTACAGGGGATTGAGCTTGAAGTGGAGAGAAAGGTTGAGTGTGATGTGATGATGACTGAGAAGCTGATGATGATTGTTGTTTGGCTGGGGATGTTGGCTCAGTGCTTTTGGTGGATGATGATGAGATTAGCAGAGGTGATTGATGTTGATGAATTGGTGAGATTGGTTGGGTGTTCAGGCTTGTTGGTGATTGTGCTTGTTGAGGGGGTGTTTGGCTAGGTGTTTGATGTTGGAGTGGTGGAGTTTGGGTTGATGATTGTGATGTTGATTGGTGTGGTGAGTGAGATGCTTGTGCAGAATCAGCAGATGATTCTGCTTCTTCTGCCCAAGCCAACTCTTGTGGCAAGTCTGCTTCTGGATCTAATACATGTGCAAACATTGGCATATCTTGTCCCTGGTACTTTCCACTAAGCTTGTTTAGCACAGATTTGCTCAAGTGTGCTTGCACAAACACATTCCCAACTCTGTCCACCCCAGGTAGTTCTGAGTTGATCACCAGTTGCAGGAATCTCGGGAACATATACATCTTGTCATTCTTTTGTAGTTTGACTTGTTCACTCAGACAATTGAAGATGTATTTTGCGTAGTTGTAAATTCTCCCCTCAAATATCCTAATAATCCCAGATGATATGTGCCTGGAGAATCTGTCCAGTCCCGACTTCCTGTTTGACAAGCATTTCAGGTAGGTATGACACAAAAATCTGTATGGTTTGCACAGCCTACCCTTCTTGATTTCCCCTTTTTCGTAGTCACCATCATACCCCATCAGATTGAAAATTTTCTCAATGTATTCATTCTCGAATACATCGGGGTGACCTCTCTCTCTATCACCCAGTTCCAAGCATCTTCGTAAGATGTTTTCAGTGATTCGAAGACGCTTGTTCCGAATCTCCGCCACAATCACTTCTTCATCATCTTGTTCTTCAACTCGTGCTGAGTTCCAGAAATCGATTATGTGTGCCTGATGGATCACAGGCTCAGCCGTCAAGGCGTAGAAGAGCCTTGATCGTCGGAGATATCTGATGATATCTCGACATCCTTCCGCCGCCGGATCATCAGCGTTTAAGAACGCGCACACATTACGTTCTTTGGCGAATCTATTATCCATCTGTAAAGAAAATCAAGTTAGAAAACATGCAGTTGAATCGTTTGAATGTCAATAACCGATTAAACAGTTTCTTACTAATGTTTAAGACATGATTTACCTTTGCAATAACAGTAATTTATTACAGGATAATGTTGATGATGTGTTCTTGGAAACGGATATTTTGAAATTTGAAAAAGAGGGAAAATGGGCGATTTTCTAGGTTAAAAGTGAAAAAGTGCTCTGTAAAAATATCTGAAACCTTATTTATAGGGGAACATATTAATTTCTTTTATTAATTATGTTCTTTTATTAATTATGTTAGGCCCACTTCCATTCATTCCTATCCGCATACCAAGTGTTTAGAATGCATTATCTCTTCCGCAGAGCATCTGCGGAACCTTGACATCTGCGGATGTCAACATCTGCGGAACCTTAACATCTGCAGATGTCTTAACATCTGCGGATGTAAAAGTTCAAACAATGCATTTGTTTTGCTGCTGAATCAGAAATCACATAATACTTCTACGGATGAGGTATTACTGAAACTTCTGCGGAACATAAAAAGTTTAAAACTTTAAATGTATGATATCTACTGAGTAGAATCAAATGTTGATGTTGGACATTGTTGACTTTATTTGCATGGCAATTAAGTACAGAGAAGCAAGTTTCCTGTATCCTGCATTCAAGTTAGTGCTCAAGTTCCAATTCCTTCAAAGTAATTCAGATCAATTATCAGTTTTTATTGTTTTTCATGCATGAACTACTCCCCCTAAATTTGTGATTAATGTGAGACTGTTATATTTATCATAAATTTAAGTTGTAAACAGGCATGACAGGCATATGACAGTCTAAATGATAGAGAGTCAGTTGAGATAACAATTAAACATCTGACAAACAGGTACATGCATGCATATATATATAGAGGGATCATACTATAACTTGGCTTCTGCTGATGTTAATTAGTTGATTCAATACATACTTAAATTCAAACATGAGTACTGTATCAACTAGGCATGCTATTTATCATGTTGTGAAGTTTGTTAATCAGTAGCAATCATGAGTCCCACATTCAATTATCATTGTAGTATGTCTTTCGTAGGTGAGGCAAATCACTACAGTCCACACTTAATGACTATGTACATTAAGTTATAAGTTCTATCTTGAGACAAATTTCAGTCTCATGAATGCTTTGATGTTGAAGCTCTTTGACTTGATGTACAATGGATCACAAGTGATTCCTTTTTAGAGCTGAAATATGATCTTCATAGTCACCAGGTCTTTACTTTCGTAAAACAGAGGTGAACTTTAACCCAGGTCTTGTTTACACAAAACAGAGGGAGAATGAAGATCACACTTGTTAATCACATTCCCAGGTCTTTGTTCACACAAAACAGAGGGAATATGACTTTGCAAAGATAGAAGATTATAAAGTATTTTACATAGTGTGCTTGTGTAATTGATTTGATCACATCAGGAGAGAACATAACTTCCTGATTCTCAAATGGAATCCTCACAGACAGTTACCTCATGCTTTTAGTTTGGCATGCTCTTAGCTTTGTGTCCAATCAAGATGAACCTAATCACATATCAGTATGATATAAGTCAGATTGAGTTTTGTTTGTTTAATATCCAAGTATAGTCTACTATCATTTCCCTTATATAATGCATGTATAGATGTTTGCTCAGTCATTTAAGTTATCCTTAATGATTACTCTGCACAAAGTCAGTCATATGCTTTTGTTGATTTATTCTAAGTTAATCATCCCCAAAGATTCTATCAGAAAATTAAATCTAACAGAATCAAATGCTTTAGTGAACAAATCAGCAAGCTGATTGGTTGTGTCTACTTTGACTAACTTGATGAGACCCTTTTCAGAGCAATCTCTCAGAAAATGGTATCTGATTTCAATATGTTTTGTTTTACTATGTTGAACTGGGTTAGCAGTGATAAACATAGCAGCTGAATTATCAATATGAATTGGTGTATGAAGGAAATTGTAACCATAATCAAGTAATTGGTTTTGCAACCAAAGTACTTGAGAGCAACCTGCTGAAGCAGCTATGTACTCTGCTTCAGCTGTGGATACGGATACATTTGTTTGCTTCTTGCACTGCCATGAAACAAGTCTTGGTCCTAAAAACTGACATCCACCAGTTGTGGATTTTCTGTTATTGTTGCAACCTCCATAGTCACTATCTGAGTAGGAGTAGAGGCTAAAATCTCCATCTTTGGGATACTAAAGTCCCAATGCAGGTTTGCCTTTCAGGTATCTGACAATCCTCTTTACAGCATTCAGATGTGACTCCTTTGGGTCGGATTGATACCTGGCACAAACACAAACAGCAAACATGATGTCAGGTCTACTGGCAGTTAAGTACATTAATGAACCGATCATTGATCTATACAATCTTTGATCTACGGATTTGCCAGCAGGGTCAGGTACAATCTTGTCTATTGTTGATGCTGGTGTCTTGCATGAAGTGGAATCAGCAAGATTGTACTTCTTCAAAATTTGATGAATGTACTTTTCTTGATTGATGAAAATGCCATCTGGTTTCTGATGAACTTGTAAGCCAAGAAAGAATGTCAATTCTCCCATGGAGCTCATCTGAAATTCAGATTTCATCAAGTCTTCAAAGCTTTGGCACAGCTTCTTGTTGGTTGATCCAAATATTATGTTATCAACATATATTTGAACTACCAAAAGATCTTGATGTTCATGTTTGAGGAAGAGTGTCTGATCAATTGTTCCTCTCTTGTAGCCATTCTTCAGCAGGAATGATGATAGTGTGTCATACCACTTTCTGGGTGCTTGATGAAGACCATACAAAGCTTTATCAAGCTTGTATACTCTATGTGGATAATCAGGGTCTTCAAAACCAGGGGGTTGAGCAACATAGACTTCTTCATCAATCTTCCCATAGAGGAAAGCACACTTCACATCCATTTGATAGACTGTGAACTTTTTGAAGGATGCATAGGCTAGGAAAACCCTTATAGCTTCAATCCTTGCAACTGGAGCAAAGACTTCATCATAGTCTATTCCTTCTTCCTGGGTATAGCCTTGAGCAATGAGCCTAGCCTTGTTTCTCACTATGATACCTCTGTCATCCAGCTTGTTTTTGAATAGCCACCTTGTTCCAATTGGATGTTGACCCGTAGGCAAGTCTACAAGAGTCCACACTTTTTGTTTTCTGAATTGTTGTAGCTCTTCTTGCATAGCCTCAATCCAGTTGTTGTCTTTTAGTGCAGCTGTAATGTTTGCAGGAACTGTTTGGGACAAGAAGCAGGTGAACAAACAAATGTTTGCCACACCTCCTTTGTTCCTTGTAGTTCTTGTATTCAGATCTCCAATGATATTGTTTGTTGGATGAGACTTGTGGATTCTGCTTGTTGAGACAGCATCAACTGGAACTGTGGTGTCTAAGTTTGAGAATCCCATTGAAGCAGATGGTGTCAGCTGAGAGGTTGAGTCGATGAAATAATCAAAAGGCTCATTTTGATCAGCTTGTGTAGGAGTTGCTGCTGGGTTGTCTTCTTCCGCAGGAAGTTCTACGGAAGTAGCATTTTGTTCTTCCGCAGGAGGTTCTACGGAAGCATCATTTTGTTCTTCCGCAGGAGGTTCTGCGGAAGCAGTATTTTGTTCTTCCGTAGAAGATGCATTACCATTCACGGATGAACATTGTTGTTTTGCAGGCATGGTTTGTTGATTTAACACTTCCTCTTTATCCCTTGGTTCAGCAGCTGAGGCAGGACTTACATCTGCGGATACGGATGCATCGGCGGATGTATTTATGGATGTAACTTCATGCTGCTGACTTGATTCTTGCTGAGGTGCAGTTGAACGTTGTACCCTTTGTGGGTCAGCTGTCAGGGGCACTTCATTTAAACTTGGAGGCACAAATGGATAGCATGTATCCGCAGCACCTGCATTGATCAGATAACCAGTGTTAAATGATTCCGTTAATGCATCTATATCAAATAACCAAGATGATCCTTTTACATTAGTAGTGAACATGGATTCATCAAAAGAAACATTGGGAGTCTCTTCAACTATGTTATGTTCTAGAATATAAACCCTATATGATTTAGAAGTGGATGAATATCCAACAAAGAAACCGTCATAGGCTTTTTCAGAAAATTTTCCCAATTGTTCTTTAGTATTCAAAACAGACACATGACACCCAAAAGCTCTAAGATATCCTATAAAAGGTTTCCTTTTAAATAAGAGTTCATAAGGTGTTTTATTATGTTCTTTGACTATCAAAGTTCTATTTTGAACATTGCAAGCTGTAGTCACAGCTTCTGCCCAGAAAGTAATGGGCAACTGAGAATCAGCTAGCATTGTTCTGGTTGCTTCTATGAGTGTTCTATTTCTCCTTTCAGCCACTCCATTTTGTTGTGGAGTTCTTGGTGCACTGAATTGTCTTGCTATTCCTTTATTCCTGCAAAAATAATCCAAATCAGCATTAACAAACTCAGTTCCATTATCACTCCTAAAAATTTTAACTTTTAAATCAAGTTGATTCTCAATCTTAATCACAAAGTCCATTAATGTTTCAGGTGTTTCACTCTTATGTTTTAAGAAGAAGACCCATGTGAATCTGGTGAAATCATCTACTATCACCAAGCAATATTGCCTTTTTCCAATGCTCAACACATTGGTTGGACCAAAGAGGTCCATGTGAAGCAATTTGAGTGGTGTAGTGTTAGTGTTAATTGTTTTGGATTTATGAGACACTCGGTGTTGTTTTCCTTTATAACATGAAGAACAATGATTAGAACAGTGAAATTCTTTCTTTGGTAATCCAATGACTAAGTCATTTTTCACCAATTTATTCATGTTCTTCATGTTGGAATGGACAAGCCTTCTATGCCACAGTTGAGATTCATCTTCTGAAGATTTAGATAGCAGGCATGTCTCATGATTAGTGAGTGTTGTGTTGTTCATATCCAAGATATATGTGTTGCCTTTTCTTGATGCTTTGAGAAGGATCCAGTCTACTGGAACTGTAAAACCTGGCTTAAGAATGTAACAGTTAGTGTTGTCAAATAGTGTTAAGTAATTTTGATCACAAATTTGGGAAACACTAAGTAAATTATACTGCAAATTTTCACAGTAATTTACTTTTTCAAATGTTAACACACCATTAGTTACCATTCCTTCACCAACAATTTTACCTCCCTTCTTATCCCCACCAAATGCCACATAAGAGGCATGTTTATGTTTGAAGTCATGGAGAAGTGCACAGTTTCCTGTCATATGTCTGGAACAACCACTGTCAACATACCACTTGTTGTCAGCTCTCCATGATTGTTCCTGCACACAAAAAGAAATTAGTTAGAATTGACAATCCAAGGCTTAATTGTCTTGGATTTGCCAGATGTGTCAACAATAGTTACTCCTTCATGAATTAATCTTGAAGTTTCATTATTAGTTGTTTCTTTTTGTTTTGATGGTTGTGAGAATGATTCTGTTGAAGATGAGTCAGGTTTCTGGATGCCTTCATGCTTCTCTGATTCTTTCTTCAAAGTGACTTGTTTTGGTTGGTATTTTAACTTTGGAGAGGATCCTGTAGTTTTGAAAGTTTCTTCATCTTTCAGCTTTGATTGAGACACATGAGTTCCTTTAGCAAAGTTATCAAAGAAACCATCAGCTGCTTCACTTTGTTTATCTGTCAAATCCACCTTTTTGTGAGGTGTCTTAGACTGTATTGGTGTTTTCTTCTTCAAAGTCTTGTCCGCAGCAGAGGGTCTTTTCTTTGAATTTTGTTGTTCTTTCTGAATCTTTGTCTCTTTGTCACTTTTTGAGGCTTGAGAATCTGATTCAGATGTTGTATCTTGTGACTTCTTTTTGCTCCTTTTCTTGTTCTTTTTATTAAAATAACATTCCTGAGTGGAATGGTTATTTTTGTCACATATGGCACAGTGTTTGTTGAAGAAACAATCATCAGTCATGTGATTGTTCATATTGCAAATGGAACAATAGCTGCTGAAATAGCATTCATCAGTATTGTGATTCTTCATATCACACCATTTGCAATATTTTTCTGAATTTTCTTCAGATTCAGCCTTCTTTTTATTGTTCTTTTTCTCATTTGCTGAAGCATCAGTTGATTTCTTCTTGTTTTTGTTTGGAGCATCATCAGCTGTTGCTTGTTTGCCTTTGGCTGCCATTTGTTGCTTCATATTTTCCCTTTTCTTTGCATGTGTGTGGGGCTCTCTTTTTACCTCGTCCGCAGGATCAGCTTCTCTCTTCCTTTGCTTTTCTGCGGATTCAGTGATTTTTGTCTTCCGCAGATGATCTACGGACTTGACAGTTTTTGCTTTTCGCAGATGTTCTACGGATTCTTCAGATTTGTTTTTCCTCTGATCTTCAACACTTGAATTTTTCTTTTGCTTTGTTGAAGTTTGTTGTTTCTTACCTTTCTCTGAAGACAAAGGTATCTCAGAACTTGATCCGCAGCTATCAACTTTGTGAAGGTGCAGTTCTTGAAGTCCTTCATTTAATTCAGCAATCCTCTTGCAGATAGTCTTCAGCATGTTCCGTTGCTTTGGAGGATATTGCAGCTTTGCTTCTTCAAGTACCCGTGGAAGACCAGTTTCAACCTGAACATTCTTACCAATGTTCAGTTGATCAGTATCATGTTCATCAGAATCATCCAAGTCATCATACTTATCAAAATCTGATTCATTATGTTTAAGTGATTCAGATTCCGTAGATTCAGTTTCACTTATCTCAGCTTTATGACTGTTGTTTATGTCAATTTTGGTGCTTTGCACAAAATGTTTTGACAAATTGTTAGTCATTGTGTCAGGTAAAGGTGTGTAGTTATCATTAATAGGTGGTGCAACAGCATTATAACCCAACCCGGACCTGTTCTTTGATTCAATATGGGAGTTTAACAACTTCTCATATTGTTGAGATGATAATTGAAACTTCTGAAGTTTCACTTCAGTTGATGCGTGATCAGCCATGGATTTTGTTAAGGAAGTGGTCAGATGCTCAACTTGGGCTTTTAGGCTGTAATTTTCATAAACATATTTTTCTAGATCCTTTTGTAAAGAACTTATTTTTATTTGATATAATTTTTGTTCTCTTAAGTGTGATTCATTTAAAATCATAGTTTCCTTTACTTTATCAGCCAATTGTTGAGCATGGACTCTATATCTTTCAACTTCCTCAACACAGGATGATGAACATAACCTGTCTTTTACCTCTCTGGCCATAGGAGGAACTTTGTTTTCCATATGTGCCATCAACGCTTGATTCTATATGTGCCATCAACGCTTGATTCTCCTCTATCACTTCCTTCTCATACACACTCCAATCACATGTTCCATCTTGAAGGATGATCAGCCCAGTCTCCTTAGAATTTCTTGGCCCTGCTGATGTATTTGTGGCTGGTGGGGATGTTAGTTGAGGTTGTCGATGCAGAGATCTTTGAGAGGTTGATTGCTGATGTTGATGTTGTTGCTGCTGATTTTGTTGCTGCTGATGCTGATACTGCGGAGATGATTGTTGGTTGCATTCTCTAGAGAAGTGACCATAGAGATTGCACTTGAAGCATCTGACTTTTGATTTATCAACACCAATCTTTGATGTTTTACTTGCTGCTGCTAGATTTTTATTTCTCCGCAGATATTGCTTAGCTCTGTAAGCAATCATTGCCATCTGCCATTGTAGATCCATCTCTTCTACTACATCAGGAGGGAGTTCCTCCAAATCTTGCTGACAGATGTTTGCTGATGTGAGTGAACTTCCAAGATATGCTTGAAAGCTAGAACTAAAGGCTGCAAAGGCTGCTTTTTGTTTTTCAGAATCCAATATGACAGTTATTGGTTCTGATTGTTTGTTATTTTGAGAAGAGTTTGCAGTTGCTGATGTTTCCCTTTTCTCTTCAGATCTCCCCTTTTCCTTTTGATTTTTACTTTGAGATGATTTCTTAGTGGGTTTGGATGCATAGAAACTTACTTCCTCTTCATCATCACTCAAAGTACAAGAGTTATCACTTTCATTGTTTGAGATAAATGCACTTCTAGCATTTTTGGTTTCCTTGAAGTGATATGGTGAGACATGGGTTCTCACACTCTTGTTTCTTGATTGTTCATCCAGTTCAAGTGCTTCTACCTTAGCAACCAATGTATCCAGACCAGTTGTCTTGAGATCTATTGTATTCTTGAGCATGGAGACAGTTTGCTTCCAACTTTCAGGCAAAGTGTGGAGCATCTTCTTGTTTAATTCCTCAGTGGTATATTTCAACTCCAAGATGTTCATCTCAGTAACAAGTTGCATAAATCTATGGAGTTGCTGAGGAATTGATTCACCCTCAATATGATGAAAAGTTTCATACTGTGATCTAAGGGTGTCTTTCCTTATGCTTCGGATCTCATCACTCCCTTCACAGAGAGTGTGGAGTATCTTCCACAGGGAATTTGCTGTCTTGTAGTTTTCACACCTGATCAAGATTTCTTCTGGTAAAGCCATACTAAGCAAGCTATATGCTTTAATATTGACTTTGACCTTCTTGACATCATCAGGTGACAGGTCTTTAGTGCTGATTGGCTGATTTTTGTCATTATAATCCGGCCCAAGAGTGGGTGGAATATAAGGACCTTGAGTGATGGACTCCCACAAGTCAGAATCTGTGTAGTTCACGTGATTCCTGAACTTGATCTTCCAGGATTTAAAATCAGCTTTAGTTTCCAACTTTGGCGGTTGATACGATCCTCCACCAAAAGTACTCATGTTTAATGCAAACGAATTAATCAAAACTTAAATGCTAAAATTGATAAATCTATCAAAGACCCAGATCTAGTATTCAATTGATTTGAATATAGATCTAAATCAAACAAGCAATGAGACAGTGCTTGCTGAACAACAAGTCGTTGATTTAATTGTTTGAAAATCAATTAAACAATTTTAATACTGATCTTCCAGGATTTAAAATCAGCTTTAGTTTCCAACTTTGGCGGTTGATACGATCCTCCACCAAAAGTACTCATGTTTAATGCAAACGAATTAATCAAAACTTAAATGCTAAAATTGATAAATCTATCAAAGACCCAGATCTAGTATTCAATTGATTTGAATATAGATCTAAATCAAACAAGCAATGAGACAGTGCTTACTGAACAACAAGTCGTTGATTTAATTGTTTGAAAATCAATTAAATAATTTTAATACTGATAGATCAATTGATCTAAATCAATGAGCACCAATGCTCTGATACCACCTGTGAATCCAAGGATCGCGATTCAGGAATTATCAGTATTAAAATAAATCAATTTAATGATCGCGGAATTATCACTAATTGACGTTTAATTGTTTTTTAATGATTAATGATGAACACAACCACAGAAACACAATAAATACGAAATCAATAATAATTCAAATGTATTTCATTAACTATACTGTAATGATTACAAAAGAATAATAATGAATGACTATGAACAATTGAATTCTGTGAAACGAATAATGTTTGATGTTGATGTGACGGCAGCTAGGGTTGCACAATGAACTCTTGACAGCCGTAATAATGATTGATTGTGTTCTCCTCGAGATGTGAAACCTAGGACTCATATTTATAGATGATTTTAGTCGGTTAAGGAAACACCGGATCTCTCGGGATTTGTTATTGATTGAGTTGACTTGTTTGACTTCTTGGTATTTGCAATCGCACAAGTATAATGTTCTTCCGCAGCAATCTTCTCGTCCGCAGAACATTTGTTCTTCCGTTGATGATTTAGTCTTCCGTAGCAAAGTTGTTCTTCCGTAGGAAATTCTTCTTCCGTAAGAGTCTTCACTTCATGGTACTTGATCATCCGCAGGAACATGTACTTGGTCATTTGGTCTTGTAAGAAACATATCTACGGATTAATAAAATTGTTCATCCGTAGATGTTTCATACACTTGGTCAATTCCATGAATCCATCCAAGTATATTGTTTTTCCCTGTCAAGTCACAAATCAACACACATATATATGGGGTTATCCTATAGATTCAAAGCACATATATATATATATTTTACTGTTACAAGTATTAATTACAAGACTTGATTTTCAAGTACTAAGCCTATACAAAATTGATCTAGCCCTATACAATCTAGACCTAACAAGATGTATAGGAGGATGAAAGGAATGGTCTTCACCCCAGTCACTCAACCACAGCCACAACCCACACCAGAACCAACCTCTTTTCCCATTAAAACAGAACCCACTGATGAAACCTTCACCCCTCAACCCATAACTCTACCCAAACCTACCACATCACCTCAACCACCTAAACTACCCATCCTAAAACCCAAGACTCAACCCAAAACCACTAAACCTAAGCCTACCCAACAACAACCAAGACCATCCCCTCAGCCTCCTTAACATCTCTCCTTTGAGGAAATAAATGAGTTCAAGACGAGGCTCATCAACTGCACTACCTTGAGCAGCATCTCCTGTGAGGGAGAGGTTATCAACATCACCTATGTTGATAACTCTTCAAGCTCCCTCACCCTTGGCCAATTTCTTGAATTGCCTAGAGACACTTTGGGCCAGGCTGCAAGACTTCTTAGTCTCAACTCCGATACCTTCAATGCTGAGGAGAAGAGGCTAAGAAGAAGACTGGTGACTCTGCTGGATACCAGAAAAGAGGACAGGATTTCTGGTCAATCTCCTGGATCTAGAAATGCTATAATCCAGTGGAGGTTCGATGAACCTTCTCACAACTTTGTTGTGGAAAGGGAGAATGGTGAAACCAACAGGCTTAATGCCACTTCTCTATTGCATCTCAGCAGATTCGACCTTGTTGAGCTTGCAGAGAAGCCATTCTCCAATCCCTCCAACTCTGAGACTGCTGCACACATCAGAAACCATATCAGTGGTCTTCACTTGGCTGAACGAAGTAGAAGAGCCAAGATTAAAGAAGAGTTGAAGCTGAAGAGAGTGGAAGACAAGGAAAGATCAACCACCAAAGGCACAGCCTTTCTACAGATGGTGGAAGGTCCTGAATTGGAACCGATAGTTTGATGGGAATATGACTATACTTCCCATCAACTAACTCTTTTCAGAGGGCCACAACAGAGGGTACACATAATCCAAGGTGACAGGGTAGAGGTTCTGTCCACCAAGGATCTGTACAAGATTCTCAGCACCACAGCAGGAAAGAATGAAGACACCGATAAACACCTGCTTTCCTTGGTGCTGAGAGCTTTGAGAAGAAGAGAGAAGTGAAGTTTTGGTAGCATCAGCCTAGGGGGAGTTTGTTGGATCATGATAAGGCTGGTGCAACCAAAACTGCTTCACATAGTCAATTTTTGGTACTACATTCAAAGGCTTCCGAAGCTGAGAAGAGATCTTCCGAAGAAAGTCTGAAAGAGCTTCCGAAGACAAAGTCTGAAAGAGCTTCCGAAGACAAAGTCTGATGAAAGAGCTGAAGACAAAGTCTGCTTCCGAAGACAAAGAAGACTCCAAGCCTCGGAAGAAGCAGTCTTCCGAAGTATAAGTGGCTTCGGAAGAAGTTATTCTTCCGAAGTACTTTATCCTTCGGAAGACATTGCTATGTCCAGCAGATAAAAGTATGGTCCCTGACAGTCCGCTGCAGACCTCTGATACAGCATGGCATCTTCCTAAAGAGCCATGTTGTTGACCATACTTTATTCTACTGTTCACCTTTTTATGATAGTACATGTTACCAACTTTAGTTGGTGACAAAAGGTAAGTCAGGGACATGTCCTGACTACCAACTTTCAGGCAAAATGTCTGAAAGACCTCACCTAGAGTCTTGTAGTATAGATGTAAGGTTAGAGGTGTCCAGCTGGTATCAAAGTATATCCGGCTGTAGGTAGTATTATATATATCTTCTCCCTGTAACTCTTCACATAAGCGATTTGAGTCTAAGTGTCTTGTAATCCTTTGAGTTGAGAAGCAATATATAAAAGTACCTTGAAAATTTATCTGCTGTGTTAATTTTCTTACTGCTTGTTACTTGTCATATTGTGATCAACTCTTCATAGACTGCTTGCTGAGTGTTGTTCATAGTGAGTTGAGAGAAAAACCACCCACAAATCCGATCCTGCATGATGCATATCCTGAGCTTGCTACTCAGAGATCTCCTAAGTATGTTGTACAGACTGTAAAGAAGGAGATTTTCACACATCTAACTGGAGCCAGAGGCAACAAATGCTCTGGTGAAAGTTTTGCCAAGATTGGTAGATTTGCAGAAGTTGATGAGAGTATTGGTGGTTTGGGAGGAGATGTACCTGTTGATGAGGCACAGACTGGTGCTTCTACTTCTGATGTTAGAAATGACATAGATCAAGAGATTGATAGAATGTTTGATGATGAACCATCTAATGAAGAAAGAAGGGAAGGGGTTGTTCACTCAGCTTCAAGTTCTGAGACCCCAAGTGATCAGATAGGGAATGTTCCATATGAGCTCCAAACAGATCAGACTCCCTCTACTCCAACTTCTACTAGGAAAAATACTGAAGAGAGAGGCACTGATTATATTCCTGTGGAATCACCAAGCAGTTCTTCTAGACGAAAAAGAATGGCAAAAAGAAAAGACTTCCCTGCAAGAAGAAGAGGGAGAAGTGTTATTCCAAAACGGCCACGAACTCAAGTGATTATTACAGAAGCTGAACAGATTACTTCTTCTGACATTCAGAGATCACCTGAAAACATGATTACAGAGGAAGAAACACACGTTGATACTACAACCACTGCTACCGAGACAGAAACTGTTCCTGTTTCTGGCTCTGGTTTTTTGACACCACCTCGTCAAGAAAACTTAGAGTTTGATGTTGATTCATTTTTGAATACTCCTCCAGAGTTTCAAAGGAGAGATGAATCATCTAGTACTCCTCATTCTATAACTCTAGAAGAAAGAGTTAAGAATTTGGAGAAAGAAAGTTTTGAAAATGTAAAGATGATTGCTGAATTGAAGAAGGAAAATGAAGACAAGTCAAATCTGATTAACATGATTCATCTGGATTCAGCCATCAAAGATACAAGAATAGCTTCTCTAGAACAACAGATGAAGAGCATGTTTGATTATTCTTCAGGGCTGGAGAGACAACTGAATGAGCTCAGAGAATTAATATCACAGACTTATTTTCATCAGCCACCAATAACAAGGTCTACTACTGTGATTGGTGAATCTAGTAGATGCTCTCCTAGCCCACCTCCCACTGAGAATGTTCCTGAAAAGGAAGTGGTCAACGAAGCTCAAACCTCTACTGAACAGCTAAGTGTTAGCACTACTGAGGATGTTCCTATTTCATCTAAAGTACCTATCACCGAAGCTTACACATCTACAGCTTTCGTTGAACCAGAGCACATGGTAACTTTGCCTATTGTTCATGAAAAGGAGGATGAAGAGTTGGTTGATTATGCTGATTCAGATGATGATGAGGACAACGATGAAGATGATGATGAAAATGATGATGATGATGGTGGAAATGATGGTGATAATGATGATGGAGGCAATGATGATGATGGAGGTAATGCTACTGGATTATCATCGAGTCCAACTGGTGAAACTACCACTGATAATGTCAATCGACCAAGTGGTAGTGATCCGGAAGGATATGATCCTATTGACCCTGCCACTGAGAGTGTATATGAAAAGGAATTGTATTCTTTTCAACAATCTTCATCAGGAGCTGTCGAAGAAGAATTTGATATGTTTGATGATTTGGAGGATCAGAATGAATATACTGACATATTTGGGAACAACCTTCAAGAATTATTCAAAGACATTAATCTTGAAGAAGGAGAAATCCCTACCGAGACTGTGAGTGGTGAAACTCCTGTTGTTTCTACAAAGAAAGATTCTACTGGTCAGATTGCATTATTCACTAGAGGAGGATTAATGTTCAAAGCACCAACCTACTGAAGCTCATTTTCTATTCATTTCTAAGCCTAAGCAGAAGTATGGTGAAATGTCTCATGTCATTAGCTGGGGTTATGATGGCGAGAAAAGGCTATATGTAATAAAAGAAAGAATGGAGAAATTGATTATCTGAAAAGCACACAAGACTTCCATACTCTACGTGCTGCTGATCTCTACTCCATGGGCAAAGCTCCATTCTTTAATGAAAGCAATTACAGTGAAGCTGAACTGATGAGATCTATGATACGAAGGGAGATGCGCACAAACTTCAAGGATTTTAAGACTGCCAAATCAAAGGTGATTGATGACTCAACAAGAATAGACGAAAAGACTAAAGCTCCAATGAAAATACGAGTCTATCAACATCCTAAATTTATCAGGAAAGTCCCCGTGCATGCTCCAGTTCCTCCCAACACTTTAAAGCAATTACTCTCATGGAGATGTGAAAAGGATTCCGGTCACGCTGTGATCAGATGTACTGACAAGTCATTTCGAATCATTGATCCAGCAGACTTGATGAAGTTTGGCAAAGACGACTTACTCAAGCTTTTACACTGCCCTATTACAGCTGATGAGTCCGTTTATTTTCTATCTTGCCAGTATGTGTGGATGATTGGCCGAATCCTTAGGAATAAATGGTATGCATATGCAGGCTCATACAAGAAAGCAAACGTTGATTTTGATTGATCATGTTTCACCGAGCCTAGGGGGAGATTGTAGAAGACTAATCAAGGCTCGGCAAAACATTTGAAGATTGAACGAAGACGAAGTCTGAAAACAGCATGTGCGAAAGCCTGTTCCACGCGAGTTGAAGCTGTCACGCGAGAACAAGCAGTTTCCACACGAAGAAGCTTCCACGCGAAAGTCTGTCCCGCGCAAAAGGAAGCCGCGCGAAACGTCTTTTGCGCGAGAACTTGATGACGTCTTTCACGCGAGAACTTGATGTTTAGTATAAATAGCTTAGTTTTCGTTTTGTAATAAAGCTTTTGTTCATTTATCTTACTTGTACTGTGCGAAATCGCACAAGACCTTTCATAGGTTGCTGTTGTTCAATTCAATATCATTTTGAGATCAATTCAATCTTCTTTTCAATCCAATCTTGTTTATATTCCGCGTTCACAAGATTGAGATCGTGTGTTTATAGTTTTTCTGGGAGAATTCGAGGTTTTACAGTCTTCAGCTGTTGTCTTCAGCTGATGTCTTCAGCTGTTGTCTTCAGCTGTTGTCTTCAGTTGTTGTCTTCAGCTGTTGTCTTCAGCTGATGTCTTCAGCTGATGTGATCAGCTGTTACCTTCAGCCGTTGTCTTTCAGTTGATGTCTTCAGTTGATGTCTTCAGCTGATGTGATCAGTTGTTACCTTCAGCTGTTGTCTTTCAGTTGATGTTACAAGAGTGTTTTGGCTGCATCAGACTTCTAGGAATCCTTACATTAAGTATGGTACACCTGCAGCCAAAGGACCTTAGAAAGCCAATGAACGGTGGCCTCTTGTTCCATAACTCATAAGGCATTTTTCCATATGGCTTAACTAGAAGAACTCTGTTCTGCACATAGCATGCAGTGCTGACTGCCTCTGCCCAGAATGTTAGAGGTAGTTTGGAATCAGCTAACATAGTTCTAGTAGCCTCAATAAGTGTCTGTTCCTCCTCTTAGCAACACCGTTTTATTGAGGAGTTCTGGGAGCACTATATTGTCTGGCAATCCCTTTTGAGTCATAGAATGAGTCAAGAACAAAGTTCTTAAACTCAGTCCCTTGATCACTTCTAATAATCTTAACCTTGTGATTAATTTGATTTTCTATTTTAAGAATAAAAGATTTTAGTGTTTTAGCAGTTTCATTTTTAGTTCTTAAAAAGAATACCCATGTAAATCTTGTAAAATCATCAACAATCACAAGGCAGCATGATTTCCTTCCAATGCTCATTATACTTGTGGGACCAAATAGATCCATACTATAAGTGTAATGGCGTAGTAATAGAGTTAACACTTTTGGATTTATTAGATGCCCTGTGTTGCTTACCTTTCAGGCATGCAACACAGTTATCTTTGCAGAAAAATTCCTTTTTAGGAAAACCATGTACCAAGTTATTTTTAGCCAATTTATTCATCGTCTTAAAATTTACATGACACGTACATTTATGCCAAAGTGTTGACTCATCACTATCAGCTTTGGAAAGAAAGCATGATACTTCACCCATTGGGGAAGCATTTTTCATATCTAGCTTGTACATATCTCCTTTCCTAGGAGATCTAAGAAGCACCAATTCCGGAGGAATTGTCATCCCTGGTTTGAGGATAATGCACTCATGTTCTGTGAAAACCATTTGGTGCTTTTGATCACAAAACTGAGAAACACTTAACAGATTATGTTCAAACTGCTTGACAAAGTGAACTTTGTCAACCTTTAACTTCCCGTTGGATATACTCCCTCTGCCAGAAATATATCATCCGGCCTCACCTCCAAATTGGACAGGACCTCCATCAAAATATTGAAATTGTTGAAGGAGAGATCTGTTCCCTGTCATGTGCCTGAAGCATCCACTATCCATAATCCAAATATTGTTATTTTTGTTATATGGATGTTCCTACACATAAGATGAGATGATTAGTTTTGATTGGAAACCTAAGCCTTGTTGGTCTTGGGTTCTTCCAAAGATAGTGACATAATTGAACCAAAGGTTAAGCATGGGGATTCAATGTATGTCTTTGAAGAAGAGGTTTGGGCTGCAGCATCTTTTTTGATCTTCCAATCCATCCTTTGGTTGATCATAGAGGATGAGCTTGTTAAAGCTTTTGCAGCATGACATTCTTCCGAAGCTTCTTTCTTTTTGGAAGAAGCCTTCTCCACCTTTTCTTCCGAAGTAGTCTTCTTCTGGGATGGTTTCAAGGAAACTTTCTTGTTCTTCCAAACTTTGACAGCTTTTACTTCCGAAGCCATTTTCCCTTTGGGGGAAGTGTTTTCTTCCGAAAGCAACCTTGCTTCGGAAACTAGCTTTCCCTTTTTCATCACTTGAACCATTTGATAAGGTCCAAATGAGAAACCTTCCCTGACTCCTTCTTTATTAACATTATTTGCATAATGTGTGCTTGCAGGATTGTAGTAACAATCTTTAGCCATGTGATTTTACAGACCACACATTATGCATGTAATGTTAGTCTTCTGGGAATGTGAAAATTGTTGTCTCTTATGTTCTTTCTTTTCATCAGCAACCATTCCCTTTAACTTCTGATCCTTTAGTAGGACAGGAGTGCTAGTACTACACTCCTTTCCTGAGTCAGAAGTACCTACCATTTGAAATCCAGCTGAGATGAATACACCCTTTTGTTTTGGGTCAATCTTGAGCTTAGATTCAGCCACTTTCTTAGCAGTTCTTCTGGCTGCTTTAGCTCTACTTCTTCTGGCTGCTTTAGCTCTACTTCTTCTGGCTTTAGTGGTTAGGGTTTGATCTTCACAAGGAGAGGTGGGTTGATTTATCAGTTCCTTCCCTGTGGTGGCCTCTATTATTGCATCATTCTTCAACTCAGAAGAAAATGGGTCAGCAGTTAGGACCTCTTGCTCTTCAGTACCATATCTAGGTTGTCTGATAGACTCATAAGAGTGTGGTGGAGTAATTTCATTGGTCCCTAACCCTCCTTTATTCTGATAATAGATTTTGGAGTGGGAGGATGATGCAATAATAGCTTGGAAGTTCTGCTCAGAAATAGCATACTTCCTGGCTTAAGCCTCAGCAGTGACAAGCTGGGCTTGAGCCTCTGACAATTTGAACATCAGACCTTTTATTTGAGCCTTATAGTTTGAATATTCATATTTTAGTAAGGACACAGTTTTCCCCAACTCCTCAATTTTTCTTTAATAGTCAGATTCAGCCCTTTTAAAATCATATTTTAAAACATTTAGAGACTCAATATCATATTTAATCTCCATATTATAGTCCTGATACAATTTAACCTTAGCAATACATGCAGGAGTATAGAGATGTTCATATACCTTACTGTCATTTGTTTCTGCCATGAGAGCTTGAGCAGGAGTCACATCTTGCACCATAAAGCTCCAGTCAACTTCTTGAGCCATTGTAGTTGTTTCAGTTGACTTTACAATTGGCTTTGAGGTAGAGGGATGTGTGGAGGCCTGTGGGATTCCCGGATTTGCCTTGGGAGCCTTGCATTCCCTTGCAAAGTGACCAAGTTGGTTACAGTTGTAACACTTTGCCTTGGCTTTGTCAAATCCAAACTTGGTGGTAGTTGGATTCTAGGGAAACTGCCTTCCAGTTCTCTTAAATAACTTCTCTTCTCTATAGGTTAAAAGAGCCATTTGTTGGACTATGTCCACATACTCTACATCATCTGGACTGAAACACTCTAGATCATCAAAGCAGTACTGAAAATCGCCAGAGTGTCCACTTCCTGAGACAAAGGCACAGCTGTCCTGAAAAGAACTGTGCTGAGCCTGTTGAGACCTTGGGGTCTCAGGAAAAGTGATGTAAGGTCCAGATGAGCAGGGTGTCTGCTGGTTGTATTTCAGGAGCTGTTGAGGTTGGCAGGGTCCTGAGCCTTCAGCAACCATCAATGCATTGCTAGCGGGGAGACTCGAGGACTGATGACCCTTTTTGCTTTCCATCTCCAAACGGTATCCATCAAGAATTCCGTAGAGTTCGGTCATGGTGAGAGTGTTCAGATTTTATGTTCTCTTGATAGAGACACGGTAGAACATCCACTCATTAGGAAGTGCATTCATGAACTTTCTTTTGAGGTCTCTAAGTTCAGGAGTGATTCCCATAGACTGAAGGGAAGAAATGAGATCCATGTACCTGAAATATTGTTGGCTGAGAGTCTCTCCATCAATGTAGGTGAAGTTCTCAAACTGTTGTTTCAGTGAGTCCTTCTTAGAGTCATTAGAGCAAGAGTACATCTGAGCAAGTTTATCAAACAATTCTTTGGCTGACTTGCAATGCTCAAACCCCACCATAATGGAATTGGGTATTATAGTCATAAGAATAATCATTGCATTGCTATCAATATCCATCCTCTTCCGGTCCTCATCAGAGTAATCTTCAAAAGCTTTCTCTATCATGGCACCGTTTCCTCCTGGTGTAGCCACCTTGGGTTTGTACGAGCCATTAACGATGAATTGCCACATCTTGCTGTCTTGATATCAAATGAAGCCTTCTATATGTCTGCTCCATGATCTGAAGTTTTCAGGGGTGATGACAGGTGCTTTAGTCATCACCCCCATCTCTACTTCAGACTTGTTGAGGGCCATTTGAGTGAGTTGTTAGGAGGAGTGAAAAACAGGTTGATTTAGATGGTAAGATTTCACAATCAAGAGCCTAAAAAGCTCTGATACCAATTGCAGGATCGGTGCTTATCACTAAAACTTAGTTTTTCTCTCAAACTCTCTAATACTACACTCGGATCAGATGAAGCAGAGTCTTTTCTAAGAGCTGATAATAATATACTAAATAACAAAGAACACAAGGATATAGTTTTCAAGGTATTTGTATATATTACTTCTCAACTCAAAGTGTTACAAGACTCTTACAAGCATGCTTATGAGTTACAATGAGAAACTATATATAATACTACCTACAGCCGGATATACTTTGATACCAGCTGGGAACCTATGACTAAAGCATATACTACAATGCTAGGGTTAAGGTATCTTAGATAAAGTATTATCTAAGATATGGTAGTCATAACATGTCCATGACTTACCTTTTGTTACTAACTAAAGATAGTAACTGTACTAACTAATAAAGGTGAACAGTGGAATAAAGTATGGTCAACTATATGGCTTTTGAGAAAATGCCATGCAGTATATCAGAGGTCTGCAGCGGACTGTTAGGAGGACCATACTTATGTCCACTGGGTCATAGTACTGTCTTCCGAAGGTTAGTTGGCTTCGGAAGAACAACTTCTTCCGAAGCCACCTATACTTCGGAAGTGTAAGGCCCCGTTCCCGGGCACCTCACAGTTGGTCATTCATCGCACTTCAACATATAATTTACATATACTAAGTAAAGTAACGCAGCGGAATTAATAAGAAGTACATTCTCACTTCATCATAAAAGCTTTTACAATGCATTACATTGTTGATTCGAATACAAAAAAATACAAGCTTTCTTTACATTGCCTAATTTTACTATGATTGTTGCGGAAGCATATGAAACCGAGGATTTCTTAAGTAATCTAATTTATTTGAATCCTCAACAATCATAAGGTCATATACAGTGACCTCTAGTAAAAACTTTTATAAAGAAGATTCCTTAGGTAATCCTGTTTATCAGGATTCCTCAAGGAATCTTGCACTTGCATGCAACATAATGTGTTGCATGCATTATGAGCCCGCAACACATTTTGTGGCAGCATTATCAAAAGAAGAATGCCATCCCAAAAGAACTGAGTAGTTGCCTCGTGCCATCCCCAGCAACACTACCTGCCAACTGGAAACACATAAAAAGTCAGCGTTGCTGAGTGAGTTCCAGTTTATAATAAATCATACTTTTCTTTCATTAAAACCGTTCTTAAATACATGCGGTCACACAACATACGTACACATAGATAATATTATTATTATCTTCATCATTCGTTCATTAACTTTCATTCGTGTACCATTCATCGTTATCATTCACGTTCGTTCATTCATTCTTACGAGTCTGTTGCGACAACAAGGCCGCTCACCTCTATACCGATCTCTCACGATCGTACATTAGCCAAGTCTATTGCAGCACACGGCTGCTCACCTCAGTGGCAATCTCATGATTGCCTGCTAACCAAGTCTGTTGCAACACAAAGTTGCTCACCTCATTGTCAATCTCAAAGATTGACCCTGTGTGCATCCTTCGGGGTAGCTAACCCGCATCACAGTTGAGCTAACACCTGCCAGGGGTGTGCACCTCCATACATTTGCTTGCAAGCCTTTCTTACATTCGTTCGTTCATTCATTAATGCACGCATTCATTCATCATGTTCCTCGTTCATTATCTTTCACTTTACGTTCTTATTGCATTCGTTTCATTCATTCATTCATTTATTAATCATAACACGTAAAGCCACGGAAAGATAAACACGTATCGAAAACAAGGAACATCGAAAATTACAAATCATGAGTCATTACCATCATATAAGGCTTCATACATACGTAACATACACCATGCATGACCATTAATCACACATCATCATACCATCTATGACCTCAAAGGTCCACTTACATGACCCCCGGGAATCCCCTAAGTCAAAGCCTATCTTACTCATTTTAAATTCCCAGAAGTCAGAATTCTGCTTAAGTGTTTACCCGTATTTCCTCTTTATTTAATCCGCATTTCTTGGTCATCCGCATTGGTCAATGCGGAAGAGGAAATGCCTTAATCGCATTTCCACACTGTCCGCATTAGACAATGTGGCTGAGTAAAAGCCTTGATCGCATTTCATGTTCTTACCCGCATTAGTTAATGCGGATGAAGAATGCCTTGGCTATTCTTCCCGTCTTGTCCGCATTAGGTCAATACGGCTGAGTAAATGCCTCGGCCGCATTTACTTAGTCATCCGTATTTGTTAATGCGGTTGGATTCTGCCTTAGCCATTTCGTTTGGCTGTCCGCATTAGTCCATGCGGCTGAGTAAGGTGACCTGCAACTTAATCTGTGCCATTTCTGCAACTCATTCATCATCTTAACATACCCTTAGCACATATTTATCATATTATCCACTTAGAACAAGCCATACATCATACACATCATAGGAAAGACTCCTAAAACATACATCAACATACATGAACAACATGCTGTAACTCGTATATCTGCCCTAGAAATCTTATATATGGTAAGCATAGCAACCTGAGCAGACCATACACACACATACTCGTACATACATACATGGATTAAGCACTCAAAGCTCGAAAACAGTGTCAAGATGTGTTCCAGCCCCAAAAATCATTCAAAACGGGTAAAATTAGGGGTCTTAGAACTCACCTTGTGTTGCCACGAGTATGGCTTCCTCAAAACCGGTTGCCGTGAGATCTTGCTCCTCAAATCAGTCTTCTTCATCTTCTCGTTCTTCCTTCAAATCCCGTATTCTGCTCTTTCTCTCTCTATAGTGTTCGACGATTTGGGGTTATGAGAAAAGAGTGGGCAGCTATCCCTATGTATATTAGATATTTAACTTTTCTTTGTACTTTTCACACAATACCCCCTCCACTTTTGTTTCCTTCTCCTTTCCTTCCAAGATACTTTCTTTTCTTTTTCTTATTATTATTTTTCTTCGTCTAATAAAGTTTCGGGTGTTACAAGTCCACCCCCCTTACAAAGGTTTCATCCCCGAAACCTGTCATTCCTCGAACATATGTGGGTAATGCTGTCTCATATCCTCTTCAGTCTCCCACGTAGACTCGGATCCCTTTCTGTGCTTCCACTGTACACGCACAAGGGGAACCACTTTATTTCTCAACTTTTTCTCTTTACGATCAATGATTGCCACTGGTTGCTCCACGTAATTGAGTCGTTCAAGTCGATAGGCTACCTCTCCTACTCGTGCGAACAATATCCTCCAGTGGAACAATAATATCTTCGTCAGCTAAGCACTTTCTCAGATGAGATACATGGAATGTGGGGTGAATTCCACTTAACTCATCTGGCAGTTCAAGTCGATAGGCTACCTCTCCTACTTGTGCGATGATTTGGAAAGGTCCTATATATCTCGGGCTTAGCTTACCTCGTTTTCTGAATCGAATAATTCCTTTCCAAGGTGAGACCTTCAACATGACTCGGTCTCCGACCTTGAATTCTATCGGTCTTCGCCTTTTGTCAGCATACGACTTTTGTCTATCTTTCGCCGCCTTCATGAAGGCTTTGATCTTTTCCAACTTCTCAGTCGTAGCTTCGATCACCTCAATACCTCCTAATTCTTTCTACCTGATGTCACCCCAACACACGGGTGTCCTACATCTCCTACCGTATAGCATCTCGTATGGTGGCATACCAATGCTGACGTGATAGCTATTGTTGTACGAGAATTCTGCTAACGGCAAGTGGTCGTCCCAATTTCCTCCAAAATCGATCACGCATGCTCGAAGCATATCCTCGAGCGTCTGTGTCGTCCTCTCAGACTGACCGTCCGTCTGAGGATGATAGGCTGTACTAATGTGTAGTCTCGTCCCCATTGCATCATGGAATCTTCTCCAAAACTTCGATGTAAACCGGGTGTCACGATCCGACACAATAGACACCGGCACACCATGACGAGCTACGATTTCCTTGATGAACAGATCTGCCAATCTTTCGGATGAATACGTCTCGCGGATCGGTAGGAAGTAGGCACTCTTCGTTAGTCGGTCAACAACCACCCAAATCGTATCGCATCCCCTCGATATGCGAGGTAGCTTAGTAATGAAGTCCATGGTGATATGATCCCACTTCCATTCGGGTATACCCAACGGTTGGATCTTCCTGTACGGTTTCTGGTGTTCCGCCTTCACTTGGAGACAAGTAAGGCACTTACTCACGTACTCCACGACATCGCGTTTCATACCCGGCCACCAGTAATCTTTCTTCATATTGCGATACATCTTGGTAGCACCGGGATGGATGGAGCATCGAGTCATGTGAGCTTCATCCATAATCTTCATTCGTAGATCCCCAAGTCGAGGAATCCACATCCGCCCAAACCGGGTTCTAACACCAAATGTGTTTTCACCCAACTCCCCGACTAGGCCTCTCATTCTTTCAGAGTTAAGATGATTGTCTTTCAAAGCCTCATCTTGAAACTCCTTGACCTGTTTCATCACGTCGGAGGCCAAAATCAGCTGGTACGCCTTCACCCATATCGGCTCGGGCCTCTCCTTTCGGCTAAGGGCATCCGCCACCATGTTGGCTTTGCCCGGATGGTAATCTTTTATAAGCTCCAACCATCGCCTCTGCCTCATATTTAAATCCTTCTACTCAAAGAAGTACTTCAAGCTCTTGTGGTTGGTGAAAATGGTGCACTTCGTTCCGTAGAGATAGTGCCTCCAAATTTTTAATGCAAAGACCACAGCTGCTAGCTCCAAGTCATGAGTATGATAATTAACCTCATGAACTTTTAGCTGTCGGGACGCATAGGCTATAACCTTTCCTCTTTGCATTAACACGCACCCTAACCCCGAGTAGGAAGCATCAGAATAAACCACCAAGTCTTCGTTTGCCTCGGGTAATGCCAATACAGGAGCTTGGGTCAACCTCGTCTTCAATTCTTCGAACGCATTTTCCTGAGCTTGAACCATACAAACTTCACATCTTTTCGGGTCAACTTGGTTAATAGAGAAGCGATTTTGGAAAAGTCTTGGATAACCTTGGGTAGTAGCCCGCCAAACCCAAGAAACTTCGGATTTCAGATGGCGTCTTTGGAGACTTCCATTGCATCACCGTTTCCACCTTTGCTGGATCGACCATAATACCCTCCGGGTTCACCACGTGACCCAAGAACTGAACTTCGCGTAACCAGAACGCGCATTTGGAGAATTTAGCATACAACTTCTCCCTTCACAACGTCTCCAGAACCTCTCGAATGTGACCGGCATGCTCAGTCTCGCTCTTAGAATAAATCAAGATATCATCAATGAACACAATCACTGATTTATCCAGCATCGGTCAACACACCCGGTTCATCAGATCCATAAAAGCAACTGGCGCATTGGTCAAACAAAAAGACATGACAAGAAACTCGTAGTGACCGTAACGCATGCGAAAAGCTGTTTTAGGGATATCCTGCTCTTTCACCTTCAGTTGATGGTAGCCCGATCGAAGATCTATTCTTAAAAACCAGCTGGCGCCCTGGAGTTGATCAAACAGATCATCGATTCTCGGCAAGGGGTATCTGTTCTTCACCGTCAGCTTGTTCAGTTCCCGGTAGTCGATACACATCCTCATACTACCGTCTTTCTTCTTTAAAAACAGGACCGGAGCACCCCATGGTGAGATACTCGGTCTAATAAACCCCTTATCTAGCAGCTCTTGCAACTGCTCCATCAACTCTTTCATTTTCGTCGGAGCCAATTGATATGGTTCTTTGGCAATGGGTTGAGCACCTGGTATCAGATCAATCTGAAACTCGATCTCTCGGTCAGGCGGCACTCCCGATAAGTCTTCGGGAAACACATCCGGGAAGTCACACACAACCGGAACTTCGGACAGTTATGGTGTCGACGCTTCTACATCCTTCACGTAACATAAATAGGCGCCACATCCACACCTCATACATTTTCCCACTACCGCCATTGAGATCACCTTCGGAATCATCGTGACCCGATCCCCATGAACAGTTACCGGACTCCCGTTAGGCGCTATCAGACGAATCATCTTCTTTCGACACACTATGTTCGCCTCGTAGTCCGCCAACCAATCCATTCCAAGCACCAAATCAAAACCACCCAAGGTCATCATGAATGGTCTAACCGGAAATTTGTGGCCCTCTAATTCTACATCACAACCTTCTACCACCTCAGAGATCCTGGTAGACTTACCTATCATGGTTTCTACATCAAACGGTACATCCACACGTCTACTACTAACAGGCAATTTGGCACAGAAAGCAGCAGAAATGAAACTCCTACTGGCACTTGAATCAAATAATACAGAGGCTAAAGTTTGGTTCACCAGAAACGTACCGGACACAACATCAGGGTCCGTCCTAGCCTCCTCCTGCGTCATCGTGAATGCCCTGGCACTTGCTCTCTGCCCTTCATTCCCCGTCTTCTTTACGTCGGAGCTCTCAGACCTCAGTTTTTTGCAATCTTTATTCATATGGTCACTTTCCCCACAATTGAAGCACCTCATGCTCTTACACTCTCTAGCCATATGACCAGACTTTCCACACTTAAAACAAACATTCAGCCCCAGTCGGCACTCCCCACCATGCTCCTTTCCACATTTACCACACCTCCTCAGTCCCGTACCCGGTGTGACCACACGACGATCGTCCACCCGGGCCTTCTTGTTGCTCGTCGAAGCATCACCCCGACCAAACCTCTTCCCGTTCCAATTCCGGTCACCACCCTTCCTATTACCATCAGTCACCACCACCACCGCCCTTTCATCATACAATCTCCCAGCCAGGTCCACCACCGACCTAAAGGTAGTTGGTCGGGCGGCGATCATATGCCTGCGGATATCCGCCGGCAAGCCCTGAATATGCCTCTTGATCTTTCGTGACAGGGGTGTCACCTGGTCCGGTACCAGACGTGCCATTTCATTGAATTTCGTGGTGTACTGTTGATAGGTCATCGTCCCTGCCTCCAGCTGCAGGAACTCTCTCTCAACTTTATCCATTTCCCGATGAGGACAGAACTCCTCGATCACCAACCTCTTCAATTCGGACCACTTCATCTTCCCAATGGCCTTGCTACCCTCGGCTTGGACCACGTTATCCCACTAGCATAAAGCCAAACCCGTGAAAGAATGGGTAGTGAACTTCACCTTTTGGTCCTCACGGCACTCGCTAATATCGAGGACACCCTCCATTTCTCTCACCCATCGATGAGCAGCCGCAGCATTGCCATTACCGTCAAAAGTAGGGGGCTTGCATCTCATAAATGCCCCATAATTACAGCCCCGTGCCGTTTCATGCACCGGCTCCTCCTCCTCTTCCTCTTCCTCTTTATCACCCGAAAGAACCGTTTCCGGCCCTGATTGCTCCTGCCTCCCTGAGGACCGGTTCCTCTCCTTTCTTTCTCCCTCCCGGACAACCTTAATCACTTCGGTCACCACAGACGGTAAGATCGTCTGCATGACTTGATGCACCTCTTCCACCACCGCCTTTTTTACCGAGGCTCTCAAGTTGGCGCTTTCGTCTACACCCTCCTGATGAGGGGTCTCGGTTTCCTCATGAACTACTTTCTCCACCCTAGGTCTTCCTCTTGTGGCCCGTGGTTCAGCACCACGTCTGCCACCACCTCCACCCCGTGAGGCTTTAGAAGATCTACCGCCAACCATTTTCTATCTCACACTGAAAGATTCAAACACCAACACGGTCATTCAAGGGAATAGCTCAGTTTATGTCAAGTACAGTAAGTCCCTAATTACAGTGGCCAGTTGTGATTAGCCACTTACTTTACTTTTCGTACCCCGAGCATTACCTGTCCTGACTATGTTAGTATCTAATTCTAACAGTAACACATACATCACATAACATGCGCACGTAATACTGGTTAACTTTAAGAAAATACCTGATGGCACGCAACTACTCAGATGGCATTCCTTCCCTTTCTGTCCCATTTTCAATTTAGGTTTATTTTGAAAATTTACCCGTTTCACTTAAACTTTGGCTCTGATACCAACTTGTAAGGCCCCATTCCCGGGCACCTCACAGTTGGTCATTCATCGCACTTCAACATATAATTTACATATACTAAGTAAAGTAACGCAGCGGAATTAATAATAATTACATTCTCATTTCATCATAAAAGCTTTTACAATGCATTACATTGTTGATTCGAATACAAAAAAAATACAAGCTTTCTTTACATTGCCTAACTTTACTATGATTATTGCGGAAGCATATGAAACCGAGGATTTCTTAAGTAATCTCGTTTATTTGAATCCTCAACAATCATAGGGTCATATACAGTGACCTCTAGTAAAAACTAATTTAAAGAAGATTCCTTAGGCGATCCCGTTTATCGGGATTCCTCAAGGAATCTTGCACTTGCATGCAACATAATGTGTTGCATGCATTATGAGCCCGCAACACATTTTGTGGCAGCATTATCAAAAGAAGAATGTCATCCCAAAAGAACTGAGTGGTCGCCTCGTGCCATCCCCAGCAACACTACCTGCCAACTGGAAACACATAAAAAGTCAGCGTTGCTGAGTGAGTTCTAGTTTATAATAAAATCATATTTTTCTTTCATTAAAACCGTTCTTAAATACATGCTGTCACATAACATACGTACACATAGATAATATTATTATTATATTCATCATTCGTTCATTAACTTTCATTCGTGTACCATTCATCGTTATCATTCACGTTCGTTCATTCATTCTTACGAGTCTGTTGCGACAACAAGGCCGCTCACCTCTATACCGATCTCTCACGATCGTACGTTAGCCAAGTCTGTTGCAGCACACGGCTGCTCACCTCAGTGGCAATCTCATGATTTCCTGCTAACCGAGTCTGTTGCAACATAAAGTTGCTCACCTCATTGTCAATCTCAAAGATTGACCCTGTGTGCATCCTTCGGGGTAGCTAACCCGCATCATAGTTGAGCTAACACCTGCCAGGGGTGTGCACCTCCATACATTTGCTTGCAATCCTTTCTTACATTCGTTCGTTCATTCATTAATGCATGCATTCATTCATCATGTTCCTCGTTCATTATCTTTCACTTTACATTCTTATTGCATTCGTTTCATTCATTCATTCATTTATTAATCATAACACGTAAAGCCACGGAAAGATAAACACGTATCGAAAACAAGGAACATCGAAAATTACAAATCATGAGTCATTACCATCATATAAGGCTTCATACATACGTAACATACACCATGCATGACCATTAAGCACACATTATCATACCATCTATGACCTCAAAGGTCCACTTACATGACCCCAGGAATCCCCTAAGTCAAAGCCTATCTTACTCATTTTAAATTCCCAGAAGTCAAAACTCTGCTTAAGTGTCTACCCGCATTTCCTCTTTATTTCATCCGCATTTCTTGGCCATCCGCATTGGTCAATGCGGATGAGGAAATGCCTTAATTGCATTGCCACACTGTCCGCATTAGACAATACGGCTGAGTAAAAGCCTTGATCGCATTTCATGTTCTTACCCGCATTAGTTAATGCAGATAAAGAATGCCTTGGCTATTCTTCCCGTCTTGTCCGCATTAGGTCAATGCGGCTGAGTAAATGCCTCGGCCGCATTTACTTAGTCATCCGCATTTGTTAATGCGGTTGGATTCTGCCTTAGCCATTTCGTTTGGCTGTCCGCATTAGTCCATGCGGCTGAGTAAGGTGACCTGCAACTTAACCTGTGCCATTTCTACAACTCATTCATCATCTTAACATACCCTTAACATAGATTTATCATATTATCCACTTAGAACAAGCCATACATCATACACATCATAGGAAAGACTCCTAAAACATACATTAACATACACGAACAACATGCTATAACTCGTATATCTTCCCTAGAAATCTTATATACGGTAAGCGTAGCAACCTGAGCAGACCATACACACACATACTTGTACATACATACATGGATTAAGCACTCAAAGCTCGAAAAAAGTGTCAAGATGTGTTTCAGCCCCAAAAATCATTCAAAAATGGGTAAAATTAGGGGTCTTAGAACTCACCTTGTGTTGCCGCGAGTATGGCTTCCTCAAAACCGGTTGCCGTGAGATCTTGCTCCTCGAATCATTCTTCTTCCTCTTGTTCTTCCTTCAAATCCCGTATTCTGCTCTTTCTCTCTCTAGAGTGTTCGACGATTTGGGGTTATGAGAAAAGAGTGGGCAGCCATCCCTATGTATATCAGATATTTAACTTTTCTTTGTACTTTTCACACAATACCCCCTCCACTTTTGTTTCCTTCTCCTTTCCTTCCAATATACTTTCTTTTCTTTTTCTTATCATTATTTTTCTTCGTCTAATAAAGTTTCGGGTGTTACAGGAAGACACTACTTCTTCCGAGGATTGAGGATTTCTTCTTCAGAAGTTCTCTTCTGATCTTTTCTTCTAAGTCTTGAACTTCTCAAGTAGACACTTTGTCTTCGAAAGCAGAATTTGTCTTCGGAAGTTCAGCTTACACTTTCTCTTCGGAAGAACTCTGTTTCCTTCGAAAGCTCCATACTTAGCTTCGGAAGCCTTGTTAGATGTACCAAAATAGACCAAGTAATTTGGTTTTGGTTGCACCAGCCTTCTTGATCCAACATTACCAATTATGTTTTTAATTGGGTGATCCTTATGAATTTTGATTTAGGACATTGATCCAGCTGTGATGGAGAATAATTGAAGTAGTCAAAATCTTCATCATGTTGGTTTGATGCTGAATGGTATCCATCTTCTTGATTTTGTGCTTCATCAAATGTACATTGAACTTCCGTAGATGTTATAGGAACATCTCCGGATGTAGGTTGTGTTTTGCTGATGTTGTTAATGGACTTGGACTTTGTACAGATGGATTTGAAACATCAATTGAAGGAACTATGGCATCTCCGGATATAGATGGAGTATCTACGGATGATGGAACTCTTGATGATGCATTGGTCACTTCTTCGGATGTAGTATTAACATCTGCGGATGCAGAGTTAAAGCTGTTGATACTTTGTTCATTCTTTGGAGGTTGAAATTTTGTTTCCATAGACTTTCCATTACTTGATTGTGGTGAAGGGCCATTCTGCAACACTTGAAATGTGTGAATGATGTCTTGGTGGATCTGCAGTTAGTGGCACTTCACTCATTGTTGGAGGTATACAAGGATAACATGTTCCGTAGAACCTGCAATATTCAAATAACCAGAGTTAAATGAATTTGTGAAAGCATCTACATCAAACAACCATGATGAACCTATTACTGATTTTGTAAATGAGGGTTCACTAAAAGATACATTAGGTGTTTCTTTCATAATGTTTTGTTGTGGAATACAAACTCTATATGATTTGGATATTGATAAATAACCAACAAAGAAACCATCATAGGTTTTTTTGAAAACTTTCCTAATTGTTCCTTGGCGTTTAACACAGACACATGACACCCAAAAGCTTTAAGATAGCTATAAAAAGTTTTCTTTTAAATAAAAGCTCATAAGGTTTGTTATGTTGTTTAATAATTAATGTTCTGTTTTGAACAGTGCAAGCTGTATTCACTGCTTCAGCCCAAAATGTAATGGGCAGATGTGAATCAGCTAGCATTGTTCTAGCTGCTTCAATGAGAGTTCTGCTTCAATGAGAGTTCTGCTTTAATGAGAGCTCTGATACCACCTGTGAATCCAAGGATCTTTAGAGAATTATTAGTTTAGATGATGACAAACAGTGATCGCGGAATTATCACTGATTATTGTTCAATTAATTGATGATGTAAACTTGATTGTAAAATCAAACAATGAAGAACAAATCAAATTAATGAATAGTAGATGAATATAAGATGAAGAATAAAAACAAATATTTGAAAAGTTTTCCATTAATGTTTGAATAGTGATTACAATAAACAAACAATGAATGCTATTACTATTGCTAGGGTTCTAATGCTCTATTGATTTGTGTATTATTGTGAGGCTAAAAGCTTACCCTAATGTGTGATCTAAGACTTCTATTTATAGGCTAATGAACTTACATTTACAATGGGTAAAAGTAACTTTCTTAAGGTAAGAAAGTTACTCTGTCAACATTCTGATTTGACAGATGATTTTCTAACTAATGTAATGTCATCCGTAGATATTGACTTTGGTGACGTCACTTCAGTATGATTTACTTATTGACTTGATGTGACTTCATAGGTTGTAGTACAGTTTGACTATTGGTCTTCCGCAGGAGCTTTATCTTCCGCAGGAGCTTTATCTTCCGCAGGAGCTTTATCTTCCGCAGGAGTTTTGACTTTCACAGGAGATTGGTCTTCCGCATGAGATTGGTCTTTCGTAGTTGTTTAATTTGTTCATCTGCAGCAAGTTGGTCTTCCACAGGAGCTGCAGTACCTTAACTTGGATGTTCTTCAGCTGTTGTAAAGCTTCCGTAGGAGTTCCACGGAGGCAATACTTGTTTTGTTCCAGAAGGTCTAGGGAGGAACAATTTGTTCATCCGTAGTTGTTTTCAAGAAATTGACTAAATCTAATGTTTTCTAGCAAACACACATATAAAGCAACACATAATAAATGATTAACCTATAAATGTATATTGCATACAAAATGATGAAAAGTGTAGAGTTATTACAAGGATTGATTAAAATATTAAGCCTATACAAAAGTTCTAGTCCTAGCAGAGCTAAGCTTAGCCAGCTAGAGTGGAATGGGTGAAGGTTTGCAGGACCGGGTGAAGGGCTTATGCACTTGTACAACACAACAACACAAAGAGGAGAGTGTATTACAACACTTAACAATTCAAATAGGGAACTGGTAAGAATGAGTTTAGAGAACTAAGAAACACAAGATGTAAATGAGACAGAAACTAGAACAACACACAAGCAGTTGGTTTTCAAGGTTAATGTATATTTATCTTCTAGTTCCTTACAAAGTGGTTTACAAAGTTCAACCCAAAACTTACTTAGTTACAAGGATCAGAAAATACTTATACTATAACCTACAGCCGGCCATACTTTGAAGGTCAGCTGGATACATGAACTAGACAACAAAATCCATGTAGAGTCAAAAGGCAGATTGCCTTTTGACTAGTGACTATGACATGCCATAACTCACATCCTAATATATTACAAAAAGGATAAAGTACATAAAGTGGAAAGTTTCAGACTCAAGACCTCAATGTACAGTTTACCAAAAGGATGGACCTTTTCACCAACTCATGAAAGGTTGGTGACTTATCAGAGTGGCAACGGAAATTGGTTCAGCTTTACGTAAAAATTACATCAGATAAAGCATGTAATATAAAAGTCTTCGGAAGAAATCTGTCTTCAATGGTTGGCTTCGGAAGACTTTGTCCTTGAAGCTTCGGAAGACTTCATCTTTTGGCTTCGGAAGATATTGGTCTTGGATTCGGAAGATTTCACACTTAGAATAATTTCCAAGTCAGTGTGAACTTCAGTATACATATGCATGCACGCAGGAAAGACTTTGAGTGTTTAAGTTGCATCACCTTACTAATAACCTTACAAGGTTCTTTGAAATAAATATGTAATAAATTTGGTGAGTGTATGCATTTTTCTTATATTTTGGGTGGGTTTTTTGATCCGTTTGTATTAGTGGTTTTCTCAGCAACTTGCTGAGTTTTCTCGGTGATTAAAACATTCTTTTTGGCCGTTCAAAACAATGTAGTTTTCTAAATCTAAAGATGGATTTATGAAATTGCCTTTTTTTAAACAAAGAAACCCAATTTTGACATACTTCTTAAACCAAAAAAGATGAGTCAATCTTCACCCTAATTGAATCTCTATCCAATTTTAGCCATTTGGTTTCTTCAAGTCCCTTAAATATTGACACGCTGGCATGTTCAAGTTTAGGGTTTTAAGTTAAATGCCTTTATGGCTATATGAAATGTCCACATCTCTAACTTTAGTTCAATTATATATCCCGTAGTTAAATAAATGCCCCAACACTGCACATAAACAATAAATAGCCCCGGAGCAATCTAATTAATATAAGTTATTAACAAAGATTTTCTGGTGTTACATTCATGATATTAGTAAAATGAAAATTCGAAATCTTGTTATTGATATCTATTTGTCAACAATAACATCATTCATACTATTATCTGAATGATTATCTTGTAATATTGAGCGAAAATCTAATATATATGATAATGATTTGTGAATTGCTGTCATGTGATGTGAATATGTTTCCTTTGAAGAGTTGTGTACTTGTGTTTGATTTAAAAGAACTAAATATAAACTATATAATCATAAGTTGTATTAACTAATACAAAAATTTTAGTACATAAAAATGAAAAATTAAATATACCAACAAACGTCAATTGAAATAGTTTGCAATTGAACCTTGAAGACTAATATGTCCACAATCTAATCTATATTAATCTTGATGCTTATATAAAAGATTATTTCATCATACATTTTCATTCAAATTTACAACTTTAGACATTTTAAATGTGAGTATATTTTAAGATTTCCCAATGTTTTATAATATATTCTTAAAATATATCTAAAGTTTACTCAAGTATTTAATTTTTTCATCGAGTTTGTTCACTTATTAAAATTACCATACGGCATATCACTTACTAAAATACTGGTCGACGAATATGTTCCTATTTTTCTTGACAAAATAACAAATTTAACGTACAATATTTCGGAACCTAAATATTGGTCTTTTAATATACTAAAAACCTAAAGTAATTCATAATTTGATTTGATATGTTTTTACCAGATAACATAATAATAATATGTTCCAGTCAAAATTGATATAAAATAAATAAAAACGTTAATAAATTTGTTTACATTATTATCAATCACTTTGTATGGTTGTGACTTGTGATATTGACAAAAAAGTGTTCATTGTTTTCTTAAACTCCGTCCTATATAGGAAGGCTTTGTTGGATTTTTGCGGTAAGTTATTGAGAAGGGTTCCCAATGTAGCATTCACCCTTAGCACAAAAATGGACCAACATGTGTGAAGTGACTTGCCCATGACCGACTTGACACTTCCCATCACATGCATTGCTTATAGCAATATAATTGTATGCATATAGTTTGCCTAAAAAAGTTTTTTATGTATGAAGTGTTAGATATTTTATTGACTAACGACCAATTTGATCATAATATCTATCAACCAAGTCAGGAGGTGCGGAGTGCACACTTGTTTAAGTTTATTGTGATCTTCAAAATTAAAAACTTTCTTAGGAGCGAAGCCACTAAGCAAAGGGGGTTCCAAGGGGGGGCAGCACCCTTGGAAGCGGGGTCCAAGAGGCGGCAGCCCCTAGTAAACATTGTTTTATAAAAAATGCACTAGAGATTGATTTTCCCGAAGCTAATTTCACATGTGAAATTTGACGGTAAAAAGTGTAAAATTTGAATATGAAAATTTGGATAGAAAATTTGTATATGAAATTTCCCGAAATTTCATCCCTTCCCTACAAATGTTAATTTCGTAACAATATTGGTCATTCTACATATTCTCTGTTCACAAATTCTCACACACATATCATACTTGTTCTTGTAATTGAGTTTTATCTGATTGAAATTTTAATGTAACCCTAATAATTTTAATCTGATAGCGTTTCGTAAATCTTAATTTATCAATATATTTTTCTACATGAAGTTTGCTAAGGATAACGAATATGACATGTGTACTCTAAGGTGATGGTAATTGTATCAATTTAATTATGTGGTTTTAGATGTACCATTGCAATTGTAATACTTTTGACATAGCATTGCAATTGCATAGTTGATTCATATGTCAAAACCATAAAGACGTAAATCATCGTTGTAATTGTAAAGTTGCATGTTTCGTTCGTTGTAAATATGCATGAAAGAGCAAAAGGGAAAACTCAAGAGTAGCTACAAGTATTGTTTCCTTTCAAATTCAAAATAAAAATAGATTTACATCACTTTTTTACTCTCATATCAATAATATACTTTTGTTCTTTCTGTTTTTTAAGGAATTATACAAACAAATGAAGAATATTATGTTTTTAATTCAATATGAGTCTTACTATATTACTTTATTTTTTAAACTTTTTTAACAGTGTATAATTGGATTGCAATTACAACAATATATCTAATATGTCTCCGATCTATGTTGGGTAGCACCCATTGCCTCAAAACATTTCCGGTGTGTAAAAATAAATATGGGTTTGATGAGTTTAATGTCTGTAATAATTAACACATTTCATGTTGATTACTTTACCAATCGATTTTCCCCTTTTAATGACTAAGTTGTTGAGTAAACGTTGAACCTATTTAAATGTGCTTGACTTCACACTTTTGATCCATAAATAAGCGAGAATCATACATCTTACCATGATGAAATCGTAAACAATTGATTTTTAGTGTTATCCCCTCCATTGATGCATCTTTCGAGTGAGTTTTGAATTTCAATATCCTTGGTGTTTTATTAAATGTCAAATAACATATATGACCACCATTAAGAAAGTGATGATGATATATGTAACATTCACATGTTGCTATACGCGTTTCATTTTTTGATTTGCATTAGATATGCCTTGTGGAGAAAGTATGCCACATTCGACATGCACATCCAGAGTGGCCAAGTGCTAGTACGATCGATTGTTGTTGCCATATATATATTTGATAATATTTGTTATTGAATAATGATATGCATTCTTATTGTTTTCTATAGTAGAAAAAACTACGCTATAGTAGAAACTACGACTTGTATAGTTACTAAGTTAGTACCACGTATAAAAATTAATCAATTATAGAATGGTTTTTTGATATAAGATATGATTGGCATTGCTTACGAGTAATAAAGAACGATCAATGGCGGAGGATAGTGGGGGGCCGCAGGGGCCGCCGCTCCCCTATTTTTTTCGTCGGTAGTGTTAAATTTTTGGCCCGGTGGTATAAATTTTTATATAAATATCGAGTTCAACCCCCCCCCTCTACAGAGATGTTCAAGCTCCGCAACTAAGGATGATATCATTTTTTAAACTTTTGTTACATTTTTTTTTGTTTTTCTCAAAAAAAAAGTTGATTTTTAATTAAATTGTTTCAAAACAAACCATTTATAAAAAAATGTCATTTTTAATAATTTGTTTACTGTAACTTTGAAATTTAATTAATTTTATTTCATAAGAATTTTATTTTTAAGAGCCACAGGTTTTAAAATACATTTGTTTTAAAAAGTTTAATATTTTTTTTAAAATTTTCTTTTTTTGTAATAAAAATTACTTCTTCACAAATTGCATTTGTAGAAAGATCTTTTATTTAATTTAATAAAAAAGTATTATTAATATGAAAAGAATTAAGTAATATTATTTGTAGTTAATTCGATATTTATTAAGAGAAAAAATAAAAAATAAAATTTATAAGGTCTAGAATTATAATAATTGACATATAAAAAACATTATTTTATTAGTATAAATAGATTTATGCGTGGTAGACAGAGTAAATACAAAATAGATTTTGTCTAAGCAGTGCACAAAATAATATGAGCTTTTGATCAAATCAATTTAATGATAACGATTGTCTAATGACAATATCATGAGAAGAAAAGGGGAGAGTTACCTTTTTATTTTTATTTTGTTTTATTTATTTTTTTAAACGGTAAGTTAGTGATTAGTAAATTAATAACACTAAGTTATTAATTATTCGTCAATGTCAATAATTAAACTCATAATCTTTAAGAGAAACAAAGCTTTCAATTTCTTAATTAACCATTATACTAAAAGATCATTGGTAAAAAAGTTGCATCTTTTGATGACTTTTTTATTTGAGTACTAGTTTAATAAGTTTTAAACTAAAATAACTTTCATCTTCTTTATTAGTTTTAAAAGAATATTACAGTAAAATCAAAAGTTTATTTCTTATTAATATAAGAACTAGAATTGAGGCCCACATGTTGCCGCTAGGGGTGTTCAAAGTCGGATATCCGAAATTCGGATATCCGAATATCGGATATCCGAAAATTTCGGATAGTGAAAATCACTATCCGTATCCGTATCCGAAATTTCGGATATCCGAAACTCGGATATCCGAAATTTCGGATACGGATTCGGATAGTGATTCGGATATCCGAAATTTTTATTTTTTTAAATTTTTCATATTTTAGTTTTTTTACAATATATAGACATATAATATAAAAATAATATAAAAACCAACTCATATCATAAAATTCACAATATACACTAAAAAATCTCAATCTAAATTAAAAATATATCTAAAATTAAAAAAATAAAAAAATATTTTTAGTTTTCGGATAATCGGATATCCGAATATCCGAAACTTTTGAAAATCACTATCCGAATCCGAATCCAAATTTTGGATATCCGAAATTCGGATATCCGAATTTTCGGATATCCGAAAATTCGGATATTTCGGATTCGGATTTTCGGATTTTCGGATCGGATTCTCGGATTCGGATATTTTTGAACACCCCTAGTTGCCGCGGATCTTTTTTGGATTTAGTTTTTTTAATTAATTGTGATTCGCGCGTTGTAAAAATTTCATGTTAGGGTCTCAAATAAAATCCTTTAAAAAAACAACAGATATAAAAAACAGCTTAATTGATTTTTAGGATAATTAAGAAATTAGGTTATATATTATGTACTCTTATATTTTTATAAAAAATTCTCAAATATTTGTTGTTATTATTAGTTGATAATAATACTAAAACTCCAAAAGCATTCAAATTTATATAATGTTAATTTTATATTATCTATTTTCTATATTTTTACAACTAAATAAGATTTGTAGTTGCTTATATATTTAATGCATTAGAGTCTAAGGATTATTTTTTTATATCAAATTGTTTTATATTTGTGCTAAACAAACAAAAAAAGTGCTAATTTATAGATAAGAAAAAAAATTAAATCAAGTTATAAAACTAACTGGTCAAAGTATGAAATTTTAGTTTTTCCTTATACTTACCGACCACTTAGATAATATATATTATAATAATATTGTTATTATGTTTTTATTAAAAAACAACGCACTTTTATAAAAGTGTGGTGGGCTGCAATATAACTATGCGGTTTCAGACTTCAGTGCCGATATAGGTGTCAAAAATTGTTTTTTCAACGGTTCGGGTTTGGAACTGAACCGGTTTAATTAACGGTAGTCAAAGCCAGTTTAGGGCTAAATCGGTTTGGGTTTAAAACCGCTTTCAAGGAGAAAAAATCGGAACCCTAGAAACTTGTTTGTTTTGTTTTTATTTTATTTTTTGTTTGTCTAGAAAAGTTCCAAGTTAAACAAAACAATTAACTAAAAATTCACTTATTTTATTTAAAACTAGAAACTTGAATCTGAAAAAAAGAATTACAAGTCCTAACAATAATTATTTTTCAGACTACTTTATTGTTTATTTCTTGAATCATCACTCGTAGTCATATTTTAATTTTTCGCTCCCGGAGCCCGAACTATCATGTAAGTAGTAATCAAACGCAGCTTTATCATTGGTCATTCTGGACGTCTTTATTCACATTCTCCCTCGTCCCCGTATATCTCAGCTTCATATTCCAATTTGCCTTCAAGTAAAAATTTATCTTAGATTTTTTCGGTCGCATCCAAATGATCTTTTAAGTAAATGGACATCTTTATCCTAGGATGACCGAGTCTTATTCTCCATCAGTGTTGTGAAAATCGAATTAGTCAGCCGATTAATCGGCGGTTAATCCGTAACTGGAAGTTCCCCGCTTTGATTTGTGCTAATCGGCAACAATAATCGCTAATCAGTCAAATAGGTCAGAAATCGGGATTGATTGACCCTAACATGCCCTAGTTGGCCAATAATCCGACCTTAATCTGCAGCTTTTTCCAGATTTCGGTGACTTTACGGCGAGATTCCGACGATTTTATGGTGAGATATCGGCAACTTTCCAACAAAGTCTAAAAATTATAGCGAAAACTTTAAATTTTCTTTAAGACATGTGT